>CAWUFW010008871.1:600000-840500 GCA_963921515.1 Calotriton arnoldi | reverse complement strand
TTATTTGATTCAGACCTCAACTGAGATCAACAAATACAGGGTTAAAATTATTATTATTGGATTTAAAATGATTAAGATAGTAAAACTTTTGCTTTTAAAAAATACTATGAAATGGAGCTGTAACAATATTTTATCGCCTATCCATACAACATTCAATAAAAATAAGATAAGATCTTCTGATTGTACGTTTTAACTTTAAAACAGCTTCAGAAAGCTTTTTTAAAACTTAAACAAGTTATGGTATACAAATTCATTAACAGGAGAGTTACACAACGTAATTAAATCTTGGGCCAAGAATGCGTTATACTTTAATTGAATTGGAATTATATAACGTCGTCGTGCCGCTACTATACTCGCGTTAGGACAGATTAGTAAAACGTGAAGCAAATCTTGTCGGCCACCTTTGCATAATTTGCAAATACCTTTGGGGTTATTAGTACCTTCCCAGCTAGCTAAGAATGTTGCTAAAGGGAGTATGCCCAAACGTAAGAGAAGAATACAGCGCCTTACTCCGTGCTCTAGTTGAAAACGTAAGTAGGGAGCATAGGTTTTAAATTCTATTTGTTCTGCAAACCCTTTATAATGCTTTAATTGAACGCAATGTTCTTTATCCAATTCATAACTGATTCTAGGGGCCAAATGTTTTAAAAACAATTTCAAGTGTGCTGGGGACCACTCCTGTAAAAGTGCAACAGTGCATTGAGAAACCTCAAAGGCTTTTACCATATTCCTATTAAAAGTATACCCTGACGCTTCCTCTCTAAAAGTCTCCAATTTTAACAAATGCCTTAAGGTGTCTGGCGCTGCATGTAGTAAATTGTATGCCCACCTAATAATATTTGAAATTACTCTAGCAGAGATTCCTGTTATCGATAGCTCAAGACGTAGGGCTTGAACTGGTACCGACTGCGACTTCGGAGGGATTTTCATACCATAAACCTCCATCATTGGTGTAAAGTGTCTATTTCCCGTAGAGAGGTACAGTCTCTGTAAAGCCCCAACGTGGGATTCTGCCTTCCGACTCAAGTGTTGGAGGTGGGCTGTATCTTGTAAATTTGAAGTAAAAATACGGCCCAAATAAACATACTCTTTTACTGTCTCTATCTGTTCGCCTCCTAAAGACCATATATAAGGTAAAGGCTTCCTTCTGCCACTGAAAGGGAGTGCTTTAGTTTTGGTTATATTTGGCACCAGAAAATTTTCAGTTGCGTAATGATTTAATTCATTCAGGGTTCTTTGCAGGCCTATCGGGGTATGATCAAGTATGACGATATCATCGGCATACATTAAACACAGTATATCAGCTTGAGCTAATTTAGGAGGGTAATTTTTAATTTGAGAGAGACGCCCTGGTAGATCGCTAATGTAGATGGAGAATAATAAGGGAGCTAATAAGCATCCCTGTTTCAGCCCATTCCGCGAAGGGATAGGTTTGGTTAGGCCTTTTTCTCCCCCATTTGGACTCTGCACCATGTTGATGTGTGAAGGGAGATTATTATTGTTAAGAGATCTTTAGGAATCCCCAAATTAACCAATTTTCTCCATAGTGTCAATCTATCTACGCTATCGAACGCAGTCGAAAAATCAATAAAAGCACAATATAAAATCTGAGCTTTTAACTTAACAAACTTATCAAGCACTGTTTGGAATACAGCAATATTGTCCAATGTAGAATGCTTTGGGCGAAACCTAGCCTGATACATGGGGATCACTTTTCTCGAAAAAGCCCAGTCTTTTAAGTGTTCCAAAACGCAAGCAGCAAAGATCTTACCGGTGGCGTCAATAAGGGCTATTTGTCTATAGTTTGCAGGATTCATTCTTGTGCCTTTTTTTAGGAGGGGAACCACCACACTCCCTCGCCAAGATTCTGGTATTTCCCCACTTTTCAGGCAGTGTTGGAAGAGTGGGGCTAAGAATTTACCCCAGTCGTCAGCGTTTTTTTGTAAAACTTTAATTGGGATCTTATCTGGTCCCATCGCTGCTGATGACCTGGCAGAGGATATCAGAATAGAGATTTGTGCGGCTGAAATTTTCATTGGTTCCTGCTCAGGTTGATTCTTCAGTGCTTGCTCCTGTCCAAGGAAGATGGGATACTGATGATTAGATTTATAAAGCCTTAGAATATACTTTTCCCAGTCAGATGATGATACTGGTGTCGCTTGAGCAGATTTTCGTATCCCCATCTGTGTAGAGATTAAATTCCAGAATGATTTATTATTTTTGTGTTTTACTGCTAACTGGATGTCGACCCAAACTCGATCTCTTAGAGCTTGTCTTTCTTTCTCCTTTTTCCATTGGTGGAGTTTTTTCAGTTTCCTTATTTCTCCTTGTCTTATCACACAGAAAGAGCGAAATTGAATTCTAGTCAATTTATTTAATTGTCGAGCATTATTATCCACTAGTTTTCCCCTATGACATGTTTTAACGCTTTCACGTCCCGCAGTATTTCCTTGGAGAGAGGCAACTACCGATTGTAAAGTAGCTTCAAATCTGTTTATTGGATTGCCTATTTTATTCGCAGATGTTAGCAGATCTTGGGAGATTGTATGATTTATTTTACTAATTGTTTTGGAATTCCAATGTATCCTTCCTGTTTTGTGATCTACGACTGCCCGCCCTTCAAAAGAACGGAGTGACCACGGAGAATTATGCTGAATATAGATGTCAATTTCTACAGAAAGTAATGCGTGATCACTTTCGTGGGAATATTGAGTGGAAAGCGATTGGACCTTCGGAAATAAATCTAAACTACAGATAAAATAATCTATTATTGAGGACTTAGTTGGACCCAGTCTAGTGTATGCCGCCGGAATATCGCCATCTTTTCTCCCGTTTATTATAACGCCATTAATTGCTTCAATAGATGACAAAAGCATTTTCCCCCTTTTATCTGCTTTTATTTTATCGGGGAAGACGGGAGTTGGTATTGAACAGGCTTCTTCCTGTGGAGATTTCCCCCTATTATTGATTAGTGTATTAGAGACCTTTCCATTAAAGTCCCCAGCCATTATCATCATAGGATATCCCCTTACTTCTAGGATTGATTCGATTTTCTTGAATGCTTTCGTCAAGATATGATCTTTTGTGGTTCCTGGTGGAAAATATATATTAAAAAGTAAGAGATTAGATGAAGTCTCCATTCTTTCTTTCCGGCACTTAATGCTAATGCATTGGACATTTGGGAGCGAAAGCTCAATTTCCTCCGGGTCCCAGTCTATCTCTTCTCTCAGTAGGATTGCTAGGCCTCCTTTTGCGTGGCCTCTTCTAGAGGCCTATGCTGCTTTAACAAACACAAAGTAATCTTTTTGAGAGAAAGTTGTCATGGACCATGTTTCTTGCAGTAACACAATTGAGGGTGAATATTCCAGAATTGAAAGCATTTAATCATTAGTCTTTCCCGCGATATTCCATGACACTATTACATGTCTATCGCTAAAAAGGCAATTTCAAATCCTTGCCCAACTTATTCCTGTTCAGAGATCCCGCTATCCAAGGCCAGGAATTTTCATCCGGTAGTGGCTTTTGCCTTGGGTCCGATCCATTCCTGAATTGCCGGACTCCATCTTATAGAGATCTGCAGAGGGATGTCTTGCACGTACTTCCTTTCTTTACCTTCCGTGCTCTGCTGGTTAAAATTATTATTAGAGATGTCTATTATTTCCTTAGTATCCCTCATCTGTTCACAAACGGAGCTGGCCTTTTTAACCATGGCGATGTCAAAGCCGTTTTCATGAAGAATGTCTTGTTCTTTAATTATAATAGCTGGAACTACATTTGACCAGAACTCTACGCGAGCCACTGAGCAGATCATTTTGTCAGGAAAAGAGACTAATTTTATTTCTCCTGTAGTTAATGATTGGAGCAGTCTAATCTTACTTAACAGTTTGACTATTCTCCCTCGGTTTAATGGACAATTGCCGCTAGGGAATATGTCTGTAAATTCTAAAAAGTTAGAGATTGGGCTTTCGGAATCATCCTGGAGATCCTGATAGATGTGTTTATCTTCTGTTAGATGTTCTTTTAATTTTAAAAATTTTGATGAAAAATTTGGTGCTAACGGATTTAAGACCTTTCTGTCTTTTATTTTGGTTAGAGGGATTTTTGCGGGTGACTGCTGGCAAGTATTGAGGGATCCGTTACTACTCTCCTTGATGTGGTTGATTTCTTCCCCTTCTTGTTCTATTTGGCTTGCTTGGAGAAATTTTACTTTTCGCGGAGCTCTTTTCGATATTCTCCGTTTTGCTCTTTTCTTTGTCGACGACTTCTTATTCTTTTGCCCGATCTTGAATTTCTCCTTTTTATCAGGCGTTCTTACGGGTTCCAGTAGAAATGATTGGTTCCGGGTTGGAGTTTCCCCATAGCCTCTCCCATCAATTATTCGAGAGGGGGAGAGACCAGTTTTTTGTTCTTTTACCTGAAAAATTGGAAATAAAGATATGGGTTTTTGAATGGCTTTCTCCTTAACACTTCCTGGGCAAGGGTCTTTGAATAGTTTTCGAAGGGAGTAAATTTCATCACCGTTTAGGAGATTATTTTTTTGATTTAGTTGTATTTGGTTTTTTTCCATCTGAGTTTTCTTCTGCATTGCCCCATTTTCTTGTAATGGGAAAATGCTGGGGACTGAGGGATGTAAGAGACACTTCTCTTTTCTGCCTGTGTCATTCTGTAGAATAAAAGATTGCGAGTGTGTTATTTGAACTGGTTGATTGAGTTGAGTCAATTGTTTTTTCCTTTTTTTATCTACAAGATATTGAAGGATTCCAGTTTGAGTTTCCAAAATCTGATCCGAGTTTTCCAAGTTCTTTTCCAAGAGTGTTAATATAGAATCCATAATTCTCTGCAGTGACAGAATGGTGTTTGATACGAGATCTTGTCTGTTTACTGATTGCGGCATAATATACGACAGGAACTCGGAAGATTGTGAGAAATTATGTTCTGGCTCTAGAAAGTTGCTCGGAGTGCTTGATAATATAAAGACTGGCTGTTTTTGAGCATCTTTTGTAGCAAGATGAATGGGTGAGATAACATTAAAATCTGGAAGAGTGAAATCTGTTGCTGCAATTTGTCCGGGGCCCTCCTGGATTTCTGTTTTGACAAATATCCCTGGGAGTTCTTTCATAGGCGAAAGATTCACAGTCTCTTTAGACTCTTGAGACGTTGGAAAGTCATGAATTTTCAGAGGATCCGACAATTGAGCATTTTGGAGAGTCACGTCATTGAGAGGAAGGGAATTAAAGACTAAGCCCTCTGTTCTTGCACCAACTTTTCCTTTAACTGTGGTTGCGGGTTGCTCTAACTGATCCTCTTGAAGAGACTTTTTAGGGGTATCTGTAGTTATTGTAGTTGTTGTAGTTATTGGTGTAGTTATTAATGCCGTTGTAGGCGAGAAAGAATTTGTAATTAAGGATTTCTCTGTCAGTACTGGTGCTCCGTGTTGAGACATTATACAGGTACTCTTATAGTTAACGGGTGCTCGTGCTGTACCCACTTTTTTCATGTGTATAATGCGGGACCGTAGTCTTTTATAGACCATGCTGCTTTGTCGTTGAGTGGATACCAAAGATTAGAATCAACTGAGAATTCCCCCCCCCCTTCGAGTTTTTTTTTTTTTCTCATCTCTTTTTCCTTTTCCTTTCCTTTCCCTTTTTTCTTCCTTCTTTACCCTTCCTTTTTCCTTTTTTTCCCTTTTCTCCTTTTCTCCTTCTTCCCTTTCCTTTTTTCTTCCTTTCCCCTCCTTCCTTCCCTTTTCCTTCCTTCCTTTCTTCTTTTTTCTTCTCTTTTCTTTTTCCTTTCCTTCTTCTTTTTGGGTAGTAAGGAAAACCGCTCCGGCGGTAATGCAGCAAGCGTTACAGTGTTCGCGGCTTGGGCCGGTCACCGGGACGGAAAAAACAATAGAAAACACTCCTGCGGTTTTGGAAGCGCGTTGCGGTTTTGCTGCAAGGTCTGCACACCGGGAAGGAGAACCCAATAGAAGTCGCTCCTGCAGTGCTGAGATACGTGGTGCGGTGCTAACGGCAGCGGCTGTGCACCGTGAGGACAAGAAATAAAGTGAAGAAAACTGAATAGTGCACCGCTCCCCTGAGCGTGCACTGGTAGCCCGATGGTCAAAGGAGAACTGCCCCTCTGGGAGCACAGAAGGCCAGGTCACGGCATGCTCTCCAGAGTGCAGAAAGAAGAAGAACACGCAAAGTTGCACTTCAGGAATCACCAAAAGCGAGATTTGCCGGATACTCGCCTGAGCACGGGCTGATTCGCTTGAAGACGCCTCTGGGGGGGTAATACGCCGCTTGATAGCTTCTCCTCCAGTGTCAGTTGGATGCGTCCGCTCTCCTGCTGCAACACGGCGTGGGGCGGAGGGAAGTGTGGCAGTGACGAGAGGGTAGGATCCGCACAGGTAATCCACAGGGATAATTAGGCCGACATGAGCACTAGGGAAGGCCGAGGCTTGGAAGCGCTCAATTGCGCTTGGCCGCCCGGCCGCGGCTGGATGCAGCCCGCGGCTGGATGGAGGTTTGTTCGTTAAAGCCCCAGTGAAGAAACTGAAGCAGAAGTCAGCGGGGAGCCATGAGCCTCGACCGCAGCAATTCGGCGCTCGCTCACTGCAACCGGCGGTCGTTCACTCGATTGCTCTAGACTCGCTCAGGATGACCAGCCGCCAGCATTACTACTGTGTTATTATTTTCTCATGAAAGGTTGAAAATGCATGCATACGTTGTCTATTTTCTATGCAATACAGAGATGCGCAAGTCACTCTGTACAATAGGCCACTGTAACATTTATGTGCATTTCATATAGTATTGGTAATACGTTCGCTAGATCCGGAGAGGTAACAATAGTGGTGTACATAATCCATGAGATCATTCCTGAAATTCAGGCCACTAGGCCATCCCCGTGTTTGCCAGTACTTTGCTCACTCACACGGAGCGTTCGGAGCTCTATCTAGTACAGTCTTGTAACACTTTTGTTGCACTTGATTCCACCACCTCTAATTCTTGACTCATCCATTTCTCTAATTTAATTGTCATCACCATGAGATGTTTTGAACATCAGGACGGGAGTCTTTCTTCTCTGACTCCACCCGCCTTTCTGCACACCGCCAAGCACTGAGCTGCTGCACGCTCGCTGGTCTCATGCGTGATGGATGGCTCCATATAAACAGCTGTCCCCCAGCCTTCCGGTTCGCTCTACTCGAACGGAGGCATTAACGCTGAGAAGAGGTGAGTCTACTGGAGCACCCGGCCCCCGCATATGATGTTTTACACAACACTGCGATCCAGTGTGTACCTTTCAACATACTGAATTTCCCTCCCTTCGCTTCTTCTTTTTTCAGATGCAAAGATTTACAGGAGCCTTCAGGCCCGCTTTCATTAGAACAGGTATTTAACCGTGCACTGTCATGCTCCCGCTGGTGCTGCACTTTTGTAATGCACTGTAAACGCTTCCCTGTAACCCAAATCTCACACACTTTATTTACAGATACTTCTGGATACATTGTGTGTTTCCGTTTAACTCAGGTACATGCTATTTTACCCGCGCATCTTGTCCTTTATGTTTATGTTTTGACTACTATGCCAATAGGTGGTTCAACTCAACTATGCTCATTAGCGGTTCTGTTTACTCTACTTTCTAGATTCTTTTCCTTGTGTCAGCGACACCCGACTCAACCGGCATGACATGGTTTAAGTTCATCAGTGTATGAAGTAAGAGACCATGCTTTGTTTGCCCTTTCTTAACTCTTTAAATCCAGTAAGAGACCATGTATTGGTTGCCTCTTCTTAACTCTTTAAATCTATTTGGGTCCCCGCTGAATGTGCACCTTAATCTTTTTAGGTGTTATGGTCACTTTCACGATATAGGAGCCAACTCGCCCTTCTACCCCCCTAGCCCCTGTGCAGAAGTTTTATGGTAATAATGGAATATGACTCCCTGTTTTCAATAATTGAACTTTAGTTTACACAATTATGTTTCTAAGACTTTTTTCATGTCCTTCCCTAGATCACGCCCTCCCTCATCTCCACACTTTTGTCCTTATGAAGATCCCTACGTAAGGGATACAACTGCCTACAGTTTCATAGGGGTCGAAACGTCGACTTTTTATCACCTAGCCAGCATAAACAACAGATATTTCATACTGTGTTACTGTTGAAAACATGGCTGTATACTGCTTCTGCTAAATTGTGATTAATAGGCTCGATGAATGAGCCATACGTGTTCTAAGTGATGCACTGTTTCTGATTGACACTCTATCTTTCAATCACTTCCCTATCCTCACTACAGCACTATCACTCGACCTTCCCCTTTTTTCCTCCCACTCACCATGTTCCCGCCTAGGGACATTGTCACATGCAATTATATCTTCACTAAGAGATCAATGCCCAGTGTGAATTAAACACTGTGTGCAACAAATACCTTGTGTCTTATGTTTTGTTCTGAATGTTTGTTTTGATTTTTTACATTGTACTCTCGTTTTCTGGGACCACTGTTCCTACGTACTCTTAAAAAGTTCAGCAATAGTCTGCCTGGGGGTTGCTGTGCCCCTCATTTTGACCTTCCCCTCCTTGTCCTCATTATCTGCCCTCATGTTAAGGAAAATACTGAGTTTGGTGCTTCCGCTGAGCTTTTCTCGCCCTGCGCCAACTCCAGATGTTATTGCACCTCGAGCCTTTGATAGGCCCATGCTCTTTTACCACATTACTCCTGCTGATCGTCTCCAATGTTTTCTTCTCTTGCTGCTGGGCTTCCGGATCCTGCACAGAATTTGAAGCAACTGCCTCCCTGGTCCTGAATGCTTGGCCCACTCAGCCCGTTCACCTCCCAGAGCATCCTCACTGCCCAGCACAAGCACCAGCAGGCGTGCACAGCATTCATGATCCGGGGGAAGAGTCTTTTCCTGGATACAGTTCCTGAGACCATCAGCTATGGTAAGGTGGAGGGTCACACACAGCCATCCTCACACGGCCGCCATCTTGCTTTGCAGTCAAACAGGTTAGTGAAGGAGCACAAGGAGAGTCTGATGGGCCCCTCCCAAATTACGAGGAAGAGGAGGGCACCAAAGGCTATATAGGGACAGCATCACTAAAAGGGGGATAGACAAAGGAAGGAAGAATCCTTGAGGGATAGTCCTCCTCTTGAACATTGTCATCCTGCCAAGTAAAGGGGTAAAATGGTGGTCGAAAAAAATATATATTTTCATCAGGAGAGATGGGCCAGACACTGAGGCAGTGAAGGTTTTTTTTTTCATTGTTTGACCAGTCAGACTGGTCGGAGGATGACTCAAGCTCTCCTGGAGGTGACTCCAAAGAAAGTGGGTTGAGTGGAGAAAGCGAAGGAAGTGACTCCCCTACAGGGGGCACTCTTGACAATAACACCTGGTCAACAATCAATACAATTTGGGCAGGGGGGGAAATTGACTGCCGGGGGTGGATTCAAATGGGATTACTCAACTATGCCCTGTGTAGGGGGCACCCAGTGGAAACCCATGACCATCTAATTCAGGGGATGTCAGCTGACTCACCTACACTCAAAGCCATCTATCAAGGGATAATGTCTCACAGAGATGAGACCCGGGCCGCTACCAGGAAATTACAGGGAGCAATTCGAAAGGTGACAAAGACATGTTCAGAGTTCTCTGACAGCATGACAGCACTGGAAAGGAGGGTGACAACCCTGGATGCCTACGTTGTGGCCAACAAAAGCCAGACAGTAGCTCATGAGGCACAACTGATGGACACCCAATGGAAGTTGGAAGACTTTGAAAACAGACTGCGTCGCAATAACTTGAGAGTCTTGGGTGTGGAGAATGGGGTGGAGGGGAACAACACAAGGAAGTATATTGTGAAGTTATTTAGGAGTGCCTTCCCTGAGCTGGAAGGGTGGCATTGGGAGCAGGAAATACAAGTGGTGTACAGATTTCCATTAATGATGAAACAGTCGAGTCATGACTCAGTCAAACCTAGCACTATCTTGGTCTTTTCCAGGAACTTCCTCCTCAGGCAGGCTGAGTTCGAGAGAGCACGCCCAGATTCCAAACGCTCTGTTGAAGGCGGCTCCTTTTATGTGATGCCAGACTTTTGTCATGTATGGTCAAGAGACGCTGGAGGCTGAGGCAATTTATCAAGCCATTCCAAAGTAAGGGGGCGCAGGCCTTTTTAATGAACCCGGCTAGACTCAATATTATCAGGCACGACAAGATACAAGTGCATCCGAGGTTAAAACTGAAGAGTTTTTAGAAAATATGAATTAGAGCTTGTGTGATACATGATATAGATGTGAAGGAAATGAGCCAGGATTGTGTATTAAAGTTGTGAAAGCCTGGAAAGCCATGGGACTGCTCCTCAATGTCACTCTGATTTATACTTTCTTAGTCTTTTTTCTTCCTCTGCTGGGTGATTTCTTTTTTTTCCTCTCTCTTTTATTCCTTGTATTTCTGTATTTCAGCTTGGGAAAATAGCATGTGGTTCCTACAGCCCTGTTATTGTAACAAGTAGATAAGGTGCAAATTATGTGTAAATTAATGTTAGACGGTAGGCAGCGGTTGGAGAGTGAACAAACCATCAACAGACCAGCAGTGGGTCTGAATGCTTTACCTGGGTTGGTGGAGATGTGGGGGAGGGGACAGGAGGGGTGGGGCTGGTTTGAGCAAGGGGGACAGGGAGGGACTAAGGGTAAAAAAAGTAGCATGGAAGTCAGATACAGGAAGGGAATATTTAGGGTGGTAGGTCACAACTCTCCCAGGATAAGGAAATATAACTGGCTCAACGAAATATGAGAGGTTCCCACGAGGTATGGGAGGGTAGGTTACAATCATCCTGGCAAGGAATGTGGTATCCAAACAATTAGATCCTATGATGCAAAATAGGAATCTCCAGATCTGCTCAGCCAATGTTTGTGGTTTAAATGACAGAGTCAAGAGGGGGAAGGTTGTAACGGATCTCAAATTATCTTTGTGGCAACCCCTCTTGTGGTGTGCGGTGATTTAAATTTAAATATGGAGGTTAGTGGCAGTGTGGTACAGCCAGGTCACTATAGCGGTAGGAAGCTAATAGTATATGAAGCTGTGCGTCAGCTGATGAGAGATCATGGGCTGATCGATGTCTGTGATAAGTTAAAATCTCCTGACCTGGGTATATGTATTTCTCTTACCCCCATAAGAAATCTGTATGACTGAACTACTTTCTAATCTCAGCAGGTCTAGCAGGAAAAGCTGGTATTGAGAGACACCCTAGGGTCTTTTCAGATCACAATTCCCTGATTTTGGAAATTCCTGTGAGGGGCTAATCAGGCAAGCCCAGAACTGGACATGTGAAAGGAAACTTCTGCTAAACTCTGAATATATCAAGCTTATGAGAAGAAGACTAGTAGACCTTTTGACAATAAACAGAGGTACTGCCTCGAATGGTGTTGTGTGGGAGTCATTAAACGCGGAAATCAGGGGTGAGACTATTAGTTTTAGTTTTTATAATCAGAGACAGCAGGCCAAAAATATTTGGGGGCTCTATGAAAAGCTATGAAGAGAATTGGAAGTGCAGCATGCAAAACTGATAGCAGCAGGGCAGGAAGACCAGGAGATGCAGCAAAAGATTGTAGTGGCCAAGGCTAGGATTAATATCTATCATAGTAGGGGGGTAGCTGAGAACTATCAAATTCATAAAACGGAAAGTTATGAGTACGGTGAAAATGTTGGCAGATTGCTGGCCCTATGCACAAGACAGAAAGAGACAAATAGGGGCATAGATGCTATAATGTATAAGTAAGGATGCCAGGTCAGAACTCTAGAGATGATTAGAGTATTGAAGGAATACTATGAAGATCTCTATCAAAAATATGTATTTCCCTCACAAGTAGTTATATAGCATTTCTAGATTTAACAGTTTGAGGGGACTAGAGGAAGAAGAGCAGGCCTCTTTGGAGTTACTGATAACCTCGGAGGAAGTAAAGACGGCACTAAAATGCATAGCCTCTGGTAAGGCGACCAGGGCCAGACAAGATACCCTTAGAATTCTATCCAGTATTCTGACCCACAATTGCCAGGGTTATGGTTTCCGCCTTCCTTGGAGCACAGCTGGAGGGGTGCGCACCTGCCTCCTGGGGAGATACCAGAATAGTAATTTTCAGGACAAAGGGGAAACCTTCCTTGAACCCATGGTCTTACAGGCCAATCTCGCTGATTAACAGCGATGCAAAAATCTATTCTTAAATACTCGTGTTGTGATTGTGGACAGGGTCATTGCCAAGCTGGTTTCATCCAGGCAGCATGGGTTTATCCCTTGCTGTGGAACTACAGATCACATCAGGGGAGCAATTACATTGTTTGATGCAACTGAAGTTACAGGTAGTACAATGGCTATGATCCTGCTCGACACAGAAAAGGCTTTAGACCGGGTCTCCTGGGAGTATCTTTGGGAGATTTTAAGGAGAAAGGGCCTAGGACCTGGCTCAATTAAAGCTTTAAGGATGCTATATCAGAAGCCAAGTGCTAGACTGCAAATAATGGGGATGGTGTTGGACAAGATCTCAGTTACCAGAGGGACTAGGCAGGGATGCCCATGCTCATCGTTTCTCTTTGCACTATATATAGATACTTATATTACTCGGTTGGAGAGGAATCTCCTAATAATTAAAACTGAATAGCATCAACACTAAAATACTGGCATATGCAGATGATATAGCTCCTGTCACTCCAGATCCTTCGGGTGCTTTGGCCGAAGTATTAAAGGGAGGTTGGACTATTCAGGAAGATAGCGGGTTAGCACTTGTACAAGGGGAAAATTCAAATAGTCTGCACTAGTGATATAGACTTGAGGGATCAACGAAGACAGACAGTGCAGTCTACCTAGGGGTTAAGATTACAACCTCAATAGAGCAAGTCATCAACATAAACCTTCCTCCAATGCTGGTTAAGGCAAGGCAAGACTTGAGGAGAATTAATAACCTGCAATTAATGCCTTTGTGTAGATGCAATGTAATTAAAATGATAATACTCTCCAAAGTTTTATATTTGTTTAGAGACATCCTGCTAGAAATTGAGAAACAATGGCTTACGAAGCTGGAGGCCATTCGTGCTAGCTTCATATGGATGTATAAAAGGGCAAGGAGAGCCTTAAGGTATATGGTGCTCCCCAGTAACAGGGGTGGTTGGACTGTACCCACTTTTAGGTATTATTATTGATCATGCATGCTGCAGCATATGAGGATCCTAACTACAGGAAGGCAACATGGGGCGTTAACACTGTCAGGGTTGCCATCAATATCTGAGTTGATGCTGGGTTCAGAGGCCAAGGGTTCTTATAAGTAAGAAATATTGAACACAGTTATTACACAAAAGTCAACTTTAAGACAGTGAAAGGGGCACTCAAAACTTGGAAGCAGCTAAAGGCCAGAATAGGGCTAAATATAATAGGTATTTTAGTCACTCCAAAAGAGATCTGCTACTTTCTTCGGAAGAAGAACAACAACCCAGAAACAAGTGTCCAGGATTTCACAGACATACCAGCATGGGCGGCTGCACCAACTGATGGGGAATACTTCCTTAGATGTGAGTTACTGAAATATTTATCATGAACTTAATTTCACAGAATGCAACGGGGAATTGTTGCTGAAATGCCAGCAGTGTGCTCCTCTGCATTTGTAATGTATTACTTTGACTACATAGGCAGCCCGTATATGTTCTCATCATGTTGTATATTTCCTAGGGTGTCCATAAACGGGCTTTCCAGACTCATGTCCTTATATAGGCACAATTCGCCTTGCCCTTATATAGGCATAAAATCCCAGACCTTATTTAGGCATAAACCATGCACTCCAAATACAGGCATGGATTCCGACATCCATCCACCCTAGCCTCACAACGAGTTCATGAAAAAACAGACTCTTAGGCTGCGGGAGTTTCCCTTGCCCAGGACTATTGATTTCTTCAAGGACTCATATATTATGCATGAACCATTATTCCTTAGGGGGTTCATTCATGACGTCTTTCGCTGCCCAACTCACGTCAATGCTAACATTTTCAGGTATAAATATACCTTCCCAAACCCCTGTAAATCAGAGGAGACCTCGACTTCAGAGGAGCCCGATTCCCGGCCGGACGCACTGAGAAGACGCTGTCATTCCTGCACGCAGAGAGTCCAGCTTCAGGTGATCTAACTTCCCTTGCGGGGTGTTGGAGTTCGAGTCTAGGAAAGAGATTCCTACCTCTCTCATTCTTCAGGTATGGAGCAGACTAGAACCTAGAGGGACTCTTGGCATACTGGACTCTTGGCATACTAGACTCTTGGCATACTAGACTTGGCATGCTAGGCGCAACATACTCTTAGTATACTCTAGTCAGGACTACATCACCTACTTCTACTTCTCCCTACACCTAGGACAGGTTAGGTACACTGGGGTAGAACTAGGCTAGAAACGCATCGTATGAGTACTCGCATTTTTAGGCTGTGTCATTTTATGTAAATGCATATATGCTGAAAAGATAATGCTAACGCAGTATTATTTATTTCTACTGCTCACTCTGTACATTATTTATCTCGCATACTGTCTTGTGATCGTAACAGCACATTTAACTTACAACAGAAACAAGACAGTTCAATAAACCTTTTTATTGAAAACGCCCGTCTGTTATTTCTGTGTAACTTTGAGAGTAACCAAGATATGCACGACTGAGCTGAGTGAAATAGTTATCTATTGTTTCTACGACTCTGGGACACGTCCTGATTCTGTAAGGGAAACACAGTGGTCATGTTTTGCGGCTGCCAGAAACTACTCCCTTCTTGTCGTCAAGACGTTTCTAGTGGCCTCTGAGCTAGCTGGCACAAGTAATTAAGTTTAATATACTCGATAGGGACATACCGACCTTAGTCCTATGTCAAACCTATAGGATATATTATTCCAATGCGCAGAGCCTATAAGGGAAATAGGAGCTACACTACATGGCGCCCAACGTTTGGTAAGGCAGTAATTCAACGTTAGATACTGAGTAACTCAGCTGTGCATCTTTTTCTTTTTCTCTCTCAGAGACCCCTACCCATATACTCCAAAAGACGTCTGGAGTGGGCAGGGTTAGTATCCGCCACGGCTACATAGGGCAGTACCCTATATATTAGCTGTTTGGTTTGCTCAACGTTGAAGGATACAGTGTTCCACAATATTGTGCACCTTATCTTTGTTTCCTTGAAACTTGTTCTACATTTTTCAAAAAACAAAATGCCTGGCTCCGACACTGACACCGGAAACGGTGGAGCTGCGGCTGATCCAGCCCAGCCAGCACTTTTAACAATACAGGTTTAAATGAAACCGAGGAGGGTGTCATAAACATCCCTCCAAACTTAAGAAGAGCCATTACTCTAAAACTTATAAAACATGGCCTATCACCGAGAGGAGATAGAGCAGTTTTCGTGATTGAGGCACATGAATCATTTCAGACAGAGGTATTCTATTCATGGGTAATATTTCCTGAATCCAATTCAGTAACTCACACATTACACTTCTACAAAGAAGATGAACCACCAGAGGAATACATTCCTTTCGAGGATATAGAAATTCCATTAACATACCAAGAGCATCAGCTCTGGTTTAAAGGCGCCCTAAAACCATCACAAAAAAATAACCAGGCTCGGTCCACTAGGTAGACCAGGAGCAACATGGCCGATTCTAGCCGGCTATACACCTCATCCCGACATCGAAATAATGTCTGATGAGGAACTACTTACTCAACTCACAGAGTTAATAAAAATCTACAGACAATTGGTTCAATATGTCATGCAGACTTTTGCAGTCCAATCACCATTAACAATTCCAAATCAAACCCCTCACCAGGGGAATACTCTAAAAATTACACCACAGACTCTATACGCAGTCATGGGTAAAATGCCCACTAAGCGGGAGCAAATTCCATTTTGGATAGCTCAAAAAATTACTCAAATCGAAGCAGTATTTCCAAATACTAGCCCACATGAGAAACACAGAATCCTAACCATTAGTTTACCAATGGGGATCACACCACAACTGGAAGACTGCACCACTTGGGGCTCAGTCTTTGCTGCCATCTACACTAAAACACACGGCATTCCATCAATTGCGGTAATACCTGATGTCCTAAAACAAATTCAAAACGAATACGGGGCAGAGCCTGCTTTAAATTTAGGTATGAAATTACTGAAAAATTTTGACCAGGTCTCAACAATAATATTATCTAATATTAAAGGAGAGGCAGCAGCAGTGGCGATCCGACAAAAATTAAGGGAATTTGATGTTACAGAACATCAAACAGAGGTACCCAGAATTATAGAACAATCTTATGCAGAATTAGGCAGAGATAGTTTGGGTGGGAGACCAGTTAAACCGAAACTATCTGAAAGTCCTGAGAAGGACTCAATTAAACAAACTCCTACATCCTCTAAAAAGAAGTGGGAGTCTAATAAACAAAATTTAAATGAGAAAGGTTCTCAATCCCGAGGTAGGTCTCCTCAAAAGGAGCCCTCTGAAAGGAGGTATAACCTCAGGAATAGGGATAATTTGAGAAAACCTGATAGGTATCAAGATACTGATACACGTTCCTCTCGTCCCTTTCAGGTCTCATCACAGACTTCGGAAAGAAGAGGACGAACAGAACATAGAGAAGAACGCGTGAAATCGAAAGACGACAAACACGGTCCAAAAACTAAGGCAAAACCTCAATTCTCCAAAAAGAAAGTAGCAGGTCTGAAGATCAGAAATGCCGAGAATACTGAGAACACAACTCAAGAACGGAGAATGGGCTCAGACAATGCTGGACAGTGCAGCAGAAGTCACAATAGCTCGCCAGAACCTGAAGGAACTTCTGGAGATAGTGGACTTGAATGAGTACATTACGGTAGAGACTGTAGACACCAGGGTTAGTACTCCACAAAAGTTATTTGACATAACACTCCGGATGGAGGGAGACAAACCTAGACAGGTTAAAGCACTCTTTTGGGAAAAACTATCAAAGGGTTATGACATACTTCTAGCAGAAAAGGACTGGCCACCACAATTTGTCAGGGAGTGCCCACATGGCGAGGACATTATTATGCCTGCCTTCTCCAATCACATACCAATTCACCTAAAATATACATATGCCAGAAAATGGGCAGTGGCCCAGGCTCCAGCATTATATAAAAATCATGTAGGATGGGATGAGGACTCACCTCACCATAAAATAAATCTGAAACATGAACCAACTGCACAGAGGCAGTATCCTATTAAGCAAGAAGCTAAAAAACAGGTCAGGGAGATCTTAGATCAACTTGAATATCAAGGGGTGATTGAAACATGCACCTCCGCAATGAACAATCCTTTGTTTCCTGTCTCCAAACCAGACAATACATATCGTCTAGTTTTGGACTACAGACATTTAAACACTTGTTCTAAAACTTTTGCAGTGCAAAATGCACATAGCACAGCATTAATGAATAACATTGTGCGTAAAAAATACAAAACAACATTAGACATCTCAAATGGTTTCTTTTGTCAAAATATAGCACCTGAAAGTAGGTACTTAACGGCATTTTCCATAATGGGGACCCAGCGTCACTTTAGTCGACTCCCACAAGGGTTCAAGAACAGCCCAGGTTTATTCTCAGCGAGAGTAACGGAGGTATTACAAATTTATGACAACGAGGCATTGTCCTATGTCGATGACATTTATCTGACAGACGATGACTTGGAAAAACACTTGAACAGGGTGAGCACCATTATACTGGGATTCGCCTCTGAGGGCTACAAGTTTAACTTTAAAAAGTCCCGAATTGCCCATCTCAATGTCCTATTTTTGGGATATGAGCTTTCAAGTGAAGGCAAGAGCTTGGCAGCTAACTTTTTAGAGAAATGTGCGCTGCTCCAACCTCCAAAGACGCTAAAAAACTTACAATCCATCCTGGGTTTCCTAAATTTTGGAAGAACGTACATACTAAACTATGCAGAAAGGGTTAAACCTCTCTATGCATTAATCAAACCTGATTTTTCAATCAAAAACTGGACACAGGAACACACAGAAGTTTTGCGTTCACTCCAGGCTAACATGTTAGCAACCAAACACTTACAAACACGCGTAAGTCAAAGAAATTTGGTGATCCGAATAATTTCGGGTCAATGTGGATTCACCTACTTAACCTTCAATGAGGGTGAAAAACTACCAATTGCGTACAAATTACATTTGTACACACAAGCGGAAATGCGATTCAGTTCTACTGAAAAAATTCTAACAGCAGTTCAAACAGCTGTAGCAAAAGAAAGAGCCTTAGCCCAAGGGAAACGCATAATTGTCGTAACCCCGGTACCAGCTTTAGAAGAGGTCACAAAAGCAAGCATTCCAAATGCTAAAGCACTACATCCGAGATGGATACAATGGGTTAATTCTCTTGCTGCACCTGTTGAATACGTTTTTGATCCAGATTTAAAAACACAAGCATTTCTCCAATATGAACAAGAATGTCCTCTGCCCACTGAGATTCTGCCTCTCGATCAGTATGAATTCATAATTTACACTGACGGATCCGCACAGCCCGCAACAGGGAGTAAGCAAGCTTACAGTGCAGCGTGTGCTATCGTTAAAGGTCGCATGCGAAATGGCATCTTCAGACCTATGGTCACAAAAACTCAATCACTAGGTGATTGTACAGCTCAGCGAGCTGAACTACAAGCATTCAAACTGGCACTTGAGAGTACGGATCGAGAATTCCTCACACTAATCGTGTGCGATTCCTTTTACTGTGTTCAGTCGTATAATAACTATATACAAAACTGGCTTGAAAATGGTTTCAAAGATGCGAAAGGTGGCACAATAAAGCACAAACTGCTTTGGGAACAAGTAGTTCAGTTGAAAAACGAACTACCAAAGGCTCACGTGATTCACACACTGAGTCATCAGCGTGATGGCGTTCACGTTGCAGGGAATTCATTGGCTGACGAAGCCGCAAAGGGGGCTGTGCAGACGGCTTCTGTAGCTGCGATCACTCATTCAAAAACAAAAATAGACGGTGAGATAATGTTAGCTGTCAATGCTTCGAGCAAAGGCAGCAGTGCAGCGTTACCAAAAAAGTTTCCACTCAAGTACTCTTATGTAATTGATGCGAATAACGTTCCTTTTGCTCGAATCCCTGGAGTGGGGGATAGGGTAATTCCAAACAAGGAACGCAGATTAGGACTAATCCTAGCAGCACACGAAGGGATAGCTTCTGCCCATGCAGGTGTTTCTGCGACAGTATCTTTACTCAAGCAAAGATATTGGTGGCCTGGCATTAGGAAACAAACTAAGAACTATGTTTTAGAATGTGAAATTTGTCAACGGATGAAAGTATCAACAGTGAAACGTCCTGCGCAGACACCCTTGTTAATTTCAGACAAACCATTAGCTTGTGTTTACCTGGACCACTGCGGTCCCTTGCAAAGGGACGGTAATTATAAATACATCATGGTTGCAGTGGATTCATGCTCTAGGTTCCTATGGTTATGGCCTCAGCGCTCGGCTGACGCTCAAACTGTTATAAAAAATTTGCGATCTTTATCGGCACATACGCAATAGGCACGCTACATTCTGACCAGGGTCCTGCGTTTAGCTCTAGGGCTTACAAGGAGGCCATGGCCAGTCTGGGCGTTGCATTGCGGTACTCCTCTCCATTCCATCCTGAGGGAAATTCTGTTGTGGAAAGGAAAAACCGGGACATAAAGCAGTCTATAACAGCTAGGGTATTAGGTTCGGGTGATGGGTGGGTCAAACACCTCAATAGCGTACAGCGTGCTCTCAACAATCTGCCAAGAAATTCTCTAGGGGGGGTCACTCCATATGAGGTCCTATTTGGGACAAGAATGTGGGTTCCAGACTTAGAACACGTAGGCACAGTGGTGGAAAATAAACCATTTGATATCAAAGATCGTTTGGCTGTTTTACAGGATCTTAACAAATTAAGAATGAAACAAAGCAACATATCCCTACAGCCAACCACCACTGGGGAAATATCGGCGGTCCCAGCAAGGCCTGTCTGGATTCCAAAAGTTGGGGATCTAGTCAGAGAAAAAATCGCGGACAAGAAGGAATTTGGACCTTCTTACAGACAACCGGTACCTGTTCTAGCTGTTCAAGGAACAAGGACAGTACTTCTGCCGCCCCTTGCTGGAAGAAAGGAGAAAAGATTTGTGTCCATCGACCTGATCAAACCACAGTATGTGGCCAATACTAAGCAGTAGGCCTCGTGGACTCCGACCTAGTAGCAGACGCACTCCTCTCGCTACTATTCAAGAGGTTCAGACTGAAAGACTGATCACGATCGAGAATTCAGCTGTAACAAATGAAGGACTAAGCAACCAAGCTATGGAACTCATCCCTCTTGACAACAAAATAACAGTTCGTCCAAATACACCTGTCTACACCAACGTGACACGTGATGAACTGTCTCCTGTGATTTCTACAAATCCTGATGCAATTCCAACAATTGACAGAACTGCTTCTGGCTATTTCATTGACTTTGATACGTTCTCAGAAGATCCAAGCAAACCTGAAACGACGCCAGCAACTTTCAAACTAAAGCAGCAAGTACAAGACTTTATTCACTTTCTGAAAAAGACTTATCTGGTTTCTCCATGGATTGAACTCTGGATTACATCTGGACTTTTTGTTTTCCTGCTCTGGTTAGCTTTGGTAACAACTATAAGCGTGCTTATAAGTGGCAGATGCATCCATGTGGATAGTGAAGGAAAAGGCGTTAACGTACTTTTGAAACCACATAAATCTTCCCATCGTGAAGCAAGAGACTTGTCATCAGTAAACATCACAGCTGTTCCTATACAGGATGGTATAGTGTGGGACAAAACAGATTATGAAATTTTCGGACCAACGGAACAATTGAACATTCCACATTTGTTTAAAATTTCACTAAGTGATTTAATTACGTCCAGTACCTATTCAGATGTTTGGGACTTTGAGACTGTGACTGACATAATGTTTGATCTAGAAAAATCTGCTGCATTTTCTAAAAATGAATATTTAGAGGGTTCATCAGACTATGAAGAACTGTATTGTTATAACCACTATGGTCATCATTATTTGCATAAAACTGCATATCCAAGAAATGTGTTTATGTTTAACCAATGGGAACATTGTCCTACACCACCACAAGGTAGCTCAAAAACTTTTGCTAGTAAGTTTCCATATTTTTTAGGTTACAATACATCTGACCCAGAAACGTTTTACTACAGAAATGTAAACAAAACAGGACTGAAAATTATGTTAACAAATACGAAACAGATTTACTCTGCAGCATTTATTGCCCAACTGTCAACACAGGGTTTCGACTTATGGAAAGACTCAATAGAGACAAAAACTGTCTGGGGTAGTAAAGATTGGCAAGTACAGGGTATAGAAGCTTTATTTAGAGCCTGTATCATCCCTGAACAAGTACTGTTTTTGAATGAAACCGTCCAACAAACATCTTGTCTTGGATTGGCCAAGATCAAAGAGATGAAATCACCTTCTGTGCCAACACCTGCCAGTGATAATAATACAAAGGCAGTGGTGACAGTTGACAATATACTACAATTCAACAGATCTGATCCAAATTGGAAGAAATGGTTGATCTGGCCCTTAGACACAAACAACTGTCAGGAAAGGTTCTTGAACAAAACTCAGGACTTTACTATTCATAGGCCAGACCCAAGATATGTCCAAAGACAACATCCGGGGGTAGTAACAACATATAGTGTAGGAAAATTATGCCTCGAATGGCTGCATAGATCTACACTACAGGATGTGAAACAACACTTATCCTTACTTACAGGAGACGCAGATCTTAGGGAATTCTTGCTTGGACCAAGAAAACCGCGTCAAAAACGTTTCATATATGCCGGCATTTATGCTGCTTATAATGAAGCATGGAAAGTGTCACAGATAGAGGCCGCAGAACGAATACGTGAACTTGATCGTATTAATTTAGAGAAAGCGCTCTCTGTGGTCGACAATGGGTTAACAACTTTGTACTCCAGAATATATTCATTTGCTGGCTTTGTATCATCTGCTATCGACATTCTAGAACAAGATTTGGCTACGTTACAACAAGGTCAATCTCAATTACGTTCTATAGTGTTATTGAGCTGGACGCTGCAATCTTTGCGAGCGGGCTATGTGCCTTGGCGTTTCATCAACACGTCGTCTCTGTTTCCAGAATACAATCTCACTGATAAACAGATCGAATTGGCACAAAGGGGAGCAAGGTATACAGTGCTAAGCATTGAAAAACTGGAGAAGTTACCATTCACAGTGGCAGAAAAACCAGCTACAGAATGGGTTATTCATGGCAAAATAACATTACCTGTGACAACTTTTCAGTTTCAGTATTGCCTCAGACAAATGCAAGCAGGCAAATATGAAAGGTTGGGTAAGGAATACATTAAGACATCTTGGGATTTACCGTATACACATAGATGTTGGAGTGGGGATCGTGAAGTGTTTCTTAGCGGTACCAACTGTAAACATGCACTGACCGGTTCACTTATGTGTCAGGACATTTCTTTACACGGGACTTGTAATGGTTCAGTGGCAAATTTGTCTTGCCATCAGCATGGTACACCAGCTGCTGTGATTAATCCAACGTTTGGACAACTTTCAAACGGGAGTTACCTCATGCTGAATGATCAGAGTTGCTGTGGAATGTTGCCAGGCATCCCATATCTAGTAACGGTCAACTCCAGGGTCACTTGCTGTATGCAAGTATTGTTTGCCCCAATAGACACAGTCAGGGAGTCGCCGCTATGGCCTTCGCTGAACGTCTCTTTTATAAGATTTGATACTTTAAGCAGAATGAAAGCCATGCTTTTACAGCAAACAGTGCCTTTGACCTCGGCCAAAGAAACCTATGATCTACAAGTAGCAAGGACTTCGGCTGAGATACAGACTTTAATACGTACAAACTGCCCTATACATTTCGTAGAAATGGTATCACGTATCTTTAACATGTCAGATACGACCGTAATTGTACATGTATTTAAGAGCATTTGCTCCGGTCTGTTAGCACCTTTACAGGCAATACTAGGAATCATCCACAACTTTGCACATTCGGTGTTTGGTGGCATACCATTAATTCTCGCACTTGTTGCCGGAATTTTATTCATCTTTCTGCTATTGCGCTATGGCCAGCCTATTCGCAGACATCACTCCGAGCGAAATGGAGAAAGCTCTCCTTGAAAGAAAGTGCCGTGAGCGAATAGTACAGCTATTGGGCATGACTCGTCTAAGGGACCTTAATACAACTTGGTTCCTGTCATTCAGACCAATCTGGCAAGATTGCATCTTACCTGTTCTACGATGCCTGCTATGCGGTGAAGAATGCGTGTTGGACGCTTGTCTAACATATCCATCAGCCACGCCAAAAGACGTCGATACTTTGCTGGTCCCGATAACGGCCCATGCTTTGTGTTGTCCCCAGAGGCTACCAATCCTGATGTCAGCATTCATTGAGATCTCACAGATGCTTCCGGCTGCTGCTGAGGTACGAGAGACAACTCCAGGCACACAGGTAACAACGGACGCGAACATTGCTGCGGCGACCTATGCTGAGAGCGATGCTTCACATCTTTGTGCGGTCAATCTCTTACACGAGGTGTTCCAACTTACACCAACGACTGTGGATGATGTTTTGTCTATTGAAATAGATGATCTCATGTTTACACCAGACCCATAAACTGACTCTGAATCAGCATACTGTGTTCCAGAGATGCAGTAACAATTTGGCCTTCATTTTTCAAACACTTGGAACTCTACCAAATTTGAACTTTTGTCCCATTTTTTCGAACGAAAATGGAACTTCGATCTGCTTAAAGTAGAACTAGCTTTATAATACGGACTTGGCAGTACTTCCAGGGACACTTAGTCATCTTGTGTGTCTAGAACAGTTCATTTAATTTTTATGACTGGAAATAACTTCGATTTTGTACTAAGTTATCGATCATTTTCGTCATATGTAATTATTGCTTTTATATTTCATTCCGATTGCATTTATTTCGAACTTTATGCTGGAAATGAAGACATTGCTTAATGATGTACGGAAACCTTTGCATTTTCAATATGTTTTTAATGCTTTTAGAAAATATTTTTAATATGCAGTACTCCATTTTAATGTTTTAGCATTTTATATGTTTAGCATTTTAGCATTATCGTACACACGAAAGAGGAGTGGGTGTTGTATATTTCCTAGGGTATCCATAAACGGGCTTTCCAGACTCATGTCCTTATATAGACAGAATTCGCCTTGCCCTTATATAGGCATAAAATCCCAGACCTTATTTAGGCATAAACCACGCACTCCAAATACAGGCATGGATTCCGACATCCGTCCACCCTAGCCTCACAACGAGTTCATGAAAAAACAGACTCTTAGGCTGCGGGAGTTTCCCTTGCCCAGGACTATTGATTTCTTCAAGGACTCATATATTATGCATGAACCATTATTCCTTAGGGGTTCATTCATGACGTCTTTCGCTGCCCAACTCACGTAAATGCTAACATTTTCAGGTATAAATATACCTTCCCAAACCCCTGTAAATCAGAGGAGACCTCGACTTCAGAGGAGCCCGATTCCCGGCCGGACGCACTGAGAAGACGCTGTCATTCCTGCACGCAGAGAGTCCAGCTTCCAGTGATCTAACTTCCCTTGCAGGGTGTTGGAGTTCGAGTCTAGGAAAGAGATTCCTACCTCTCTCATTCTTCAGGTATGGAACAGACTAGAACCTAGAGGGACTCTTGGCATACTGGACTCTTGGCATACTAGACTCTTGGCATACTAGACTCTTGGCATGCTAGGCGCAACATACTCTTCGTATACTCTAGTCAGGACTACATCACCTACTTCTACTTCTCCCTACACCTAGGACAGGTTAGGTACACTGGGGTAGAACTAGGCTAGAAACGCATCGTATGAGTACTCGCATTTTTAGGCTGTGTCATTTTATGTAAATGCATATATGCTGAAAAGATAATGCTAACGCAGTATTATTTATTTCTACTGCTCACTCTGTACATTATTTATCTCGCATACTGTCTTGTGATCGTAACAGCACATTTAACTTACAACAGAAACAAGACAGTTCAATAAACCTTTTTATTGAAAACGCCCGTCTGTTATTTCTGTGTAACTTTGAGAGTAACCAAGATATGCACGACTGAGCTGAGTGAAATAGTTATCTATTGTTTCTACGACTCTGGGACACGTCCTGATTCTGTAAGGGAAACACAGTGGTCATGTTTTGCGGCTGCCAGAAACTACTCCCTTCTTGTCGTCAAGAGGTTTCTAGTGGCCTCTGAGCTAGCTGGCACAAGTAATTAAGTTTAATATACTCGATAGGGACATACCGACCTTAGTCCTATGTCAAACCTATAGGATATATTATTCCAATGCGCAGAGCCTATAAGGGAAATAGGAGCTACACTACAATCATTCTCTCTAACCTAACCATGGATATCTTTCCTCTACATATGAATTTCCTGATTACATTTTCAAGTGCCAGAAAGAAGTAAGGGTCTGATTTAGAGTTTGGCGAATGCGTTACTGCATATGGATATAATGGATTTGAAATTAAGCAGATGCAATATCCTTCATGTTTGTGACAGAGTAACCTTTCCCCCAATCTCTAAATTAGGAGCACATTGTTCTTTGGAACTCTCATATTTAACATAACCAAAAAATTCAGGAAAATACAGCTAATCAACAGTCCTCAAACCAAGGGTGATATTATGATCGTGGAGTTAAAAGTGGGGAAAAAAACAATTTGAGACATTGATCTTGCTGAAATAACAATAACAATAACATAGAAAATTTGAAATGAACAGTGTAAAGGACACCATTCTAGTTGTATTTTAAAGTAAGAAAGTCGATATCAGTCAGTGACACAGTCCATTATATCAATTTTTTCATAGACAATCTCACATATTTTTCCCCAAATTTCCAGTTTTTTTAGGTTCTTATTTTTTCAAGTCATCACAAGTTTTAATGTAACTACATGTTGAGTTACAGAAAACCATAACCCAAATTTCGGTGGGGTTTCCCTTTTCGACTGTCAAGCCAAGATAATTTTCCAGCTCCCAGAACTTAGCATAACTAGATATTGTACAAATTTAGTATAAGACATTAGACCTTTGTTTAAACCAGACAAGATTTGGCATCTGGATCTGATCTATTTTATCCAAAATATTCCTCATTTAAATGCTTCTAGTAATAGGCTGTTGAGCAAAGAAATGCATGTGGTCAGCATCATATTCATTACCTCTTGGGTACATATACATATTACCTTGGGATATTTTCGATAAGCTCACTGGTGTAAAATAAATGTGGTGTAATGTCAAAATAAATTATCAGTGATAATTTGTGGCAGTGAACATGTCCTTGTTAAGTGTTCCTTCTGCCTCCCGAAATTGAAGGTCCTTCGCAATACCTTTATGTTCCCATTTTATACTCAATTCTGCACCCTAATCTTGAATCATTTGTGAAGTTTGTCATAAAATTGAGTTACTTCATGACTTGTTTTTTATGTATTGTATATGGTTTGGAGAAAAAATTATCAGTGCTTTGCAAATTTACTGTAAGTTTATAGTTCTCAAAAATAGAACGAACCTGCATATAAAGATGAAATGGGATATTTCTTCCACAGTCAATTGGCAGTTTCAACTAATCCTTCAACTGAATTTGTAAATGGATTAAATCAACCAATGGTGGCATATGATTCTGGAGGTTATCATACTATTATATTTTTAGGTTAGTAAATGCCATACTCTCCAATTCAGCTGCATATTCATTAAATCAGGGATAGTGAAGGTACTGTCGAGTATCTCACCATATGCAATTGGTATCATGGATTTATTTTAAAGTTTTAAAATCTTTCTTTTGCAAAGCTTAGGGTTACTACAACTTGTTAAATAAGAGTTGGATCTAACAGCAAAAACCATTGCTTTGATGAATTAGAATTTAAGTAAAAACCATTGGTCTGGATCATTTAAGAATTTCATAAAATGCAGCCAAGTTACCCAATAATAATGCCAAAAGATGCCACACAACAAATCTGTTTCCTCTATTTTGTCAGCTAATTTGCTGAGATAAGAAAAGTGATTAATGCTTCTAATGCACATAGAATTATAGATGGGCAACAGTGAATCACAGGGATGTTTTTCACCGAGGGGTTCTGAATGACATCAAACAGAAAACAAGAGCAAAGCTCGATTTGTTTATGATGTTACTCAGAACCCTGAGGTGAAAAACATCCCCGTAATTAACTGTTACCCATATATAGATTTATGTTATGTTATGTATGCCCCCCAACATCATCTACCCTTGCCTTCAACTACTGCACAGGGGCAGAGGATAATGGGAGAGCTATTCATAACATTCCCTCTCCTTCCTGAAGTGAATGCGAAAAATAAATATCTTATCTGTTATCCTTAACCAAAACCCACTACCTTCCGTGCCTTTCTTCCCCCTCCTGCAGTAAAAGCAGACAAGCAGCGCTCTCAGAGAGCCCTGTCACCTAGCCTGGAATTCCTTTATGACATCACAACAGTTGATAACCAGTTTTGTTATCAACTGTTGTGTTGTCATAGCAAGTAGTTATGACTTTCAGAAACTGAAATAAACAATAGAGGCTTTCTATGAGAGCCATACATAACAAATGTATTAGGCATATAAAATGGCAAATATAGAATTTGGGCAACACAGTCACTTTGATATAGTGAATTCTCCCACCTAACGGTAGTAGGAGAGATTGATCAAGAAGTCTTTTTTTCACTTCAGCCCTTTTTCACGATAATTACCTGGAGTGATCACCCCCAAATACCTCACCTGTTTTTTACACCTGAGCTCTACTTTTTGTCCTTATATCTTGCATTCCAAACCATAATTTCAATTTAGAATTATTAATCTTATATAACCAGAAAAACAAGGTGTTCACAATTGCAGCATATGACTCTACAGAATCAGAAATAATAAAGAGGTAATCAGCATATAATTAAGCTGTCACCGGAACAGAACGTAATTGAAATCCAGTGACTCGCCAACAAGAAGTCTTTATTGATCTACATGAATTATTTTTCATATGATTTTCTTAAGTTATGTGCTGATGAGTTTCAGAAACATCTTCCTATTTTTACTTATTAAAGAAATTGGACGGTACGATGAGCACAGGTCTGAGTTTTTACCCACTTTGCAAATTAGCATCATATTGGTTTCACAACAGGATTCCAGCATCTTATACTCCTTAAATATTTCTTGTACCAATTGTAGAAATACTTCTGATATTTGTATGTTTTTAATGTCCAAAATTAATTTGGCAGTGCCTCTTTACGGTGAGTCTATCGTTAGATATAATTACTCCCTCGAAATACCATTCAAACATTTTGTCCTGGTCAGACTCAAAAACAGAGGGAAACATGGAATTTCAAGCAAATTGGTTCTGAAATTAAGTATACCAGGTTTCAATATGACCCTGAGAAGTAATGAACTCCTTTCTGTGCAATCTCTTTATCCTCACAAAAGATTTTTCCATTTGCTTCAATCTGTTTGATATTATATATATTTGTGTTGCTTTTGATTGCCAATTCTTAAGTAGGATTTTAAGTCACAGTTCTGAAAATACCACTTTTAGAAAGTTTACATTTTCTTGTCCCAACCATCTGTTTCTTCTGCCAGTGTCCTGGGTCACATGACTGTGAATGGCTCTGTTGTTGGGGGTTTGTGTATTCCTTCTAGACAGTGAAACAAAGGGAATCCTCTTTGTTTCATTGTCTAGAAGAAGTAGACAGGATTTTTTGTTTGATCTGTTTATTACAATTTTGCAAGTACAGTACAACCAATCAGCACATACCTATAGAACCAGTGGGTATATACAATCAGAGTCTTCATAAAATGCTTAGTATTTTGGACACAACAAACGTTTACATAGTCTATATCTGATCAATACAACAATCAACATTTACGGCATTAAGCAGAGTGATTCAAACACACCATATTATCGTTTCAGTACATGACCCAATTACCGGTAACCAGAACATGAACATGATCGTTCCATGTATAAAATTTTAGTGACTCATGTTAGCAATATCGCATTGTCAGGGTCAGCGATCAAACAGTTAAAGAAAAAAGAGAATAAAATGTATAACAACACCTTATAAGAACAGGAAAGGGAGAGAAGGCAGGGTGAATCCGAATGAGGGGCAGGTAGTCCACTTCCGCTACAGCAGTGCCATATTTACTATATTAAACACAGTGTCCATATCTCCATATTATTATATTGTTATTCTAATGTACATGATATATATTGCATAGTCCAGGTCTCATTAAAACAGTATCATAGTACAACGCACAAATAATTATTGCTTATGTGGTGACAGGGGTGTCTTCCTGAGCTATTGCCACTTGAAGCGCCTTTAGGATCGTGCTCCAAGCTTCTGCAATGGGATATTTGCGTAAACCTAACGTGTCCTCTCTTGCCAGTGATATTGCTTCCGCCTTAGCCCAGTACAACATAGACTGAGTCCAGGCTTTTACCGATGGGGAATCTACGGCTTTCCATCGACGTGAAACTAGTCTCTTGGCCACTACTAGGTCCAGATCCAACAATCTGGAGGAGGCTTTGTGTTTTTTATTTCTGGGGAATATTCCTGTGATACATGCCGCCCACGTTGTCAGCAATGCCCTGTCAGTGCATTTGGACAGTAATTGTGTCACCCCGTGCCAGTAGCCCTGCAATCTGGGACATGACCACATCATATGTAAAAAGGTAGCATCAACCATATTGCATCGCGGACAGCAGGCATCTGTCCTAGTAAAATACCTGTTAATTGTATCAGGGGAGAGGTATGCCCTGTGAACTATGTAAAATTGAATCAGCCTAAATCTAGCGTTCCTAGGGATCTGTCTTGGACTCCCTAACAGCATAGCCCACTCATGAGGTGTGCAGGATCTTTCCATGTCTGCTTTCCATCTAGCCCGCAGGGGCGTTAGATCTGCCAGAGTATACTCGTGGATTGATTCTACAAACCATTTTATAAGGTGCCGCCCTGTACCCATCACATGTATATACTGCATCAGAAGGTGTATCGGAGGCTCCTTTGAGATATTACCCCAGCGACGCCCCATCGTCGCCAACCAGGAGGCGTGAGTTAAGAAATGTCCCAGTGGAACTCCATTCTCTTCAGTCAATGAGAGAAATGGGCGTAACACGCCATCTGCATATAGGTCCCCCAGTGTGTGAATGTCAGCAGCATGCCAGTCTACCAGCTCCGCCATGCTGACTCGGCCCCCCCTCTCGGCATACCCATAGTGGGATAGTGGGCGCATACAGCGCTACCGCTCTAGTAAGATAGAGGGCTCTGCGAAAGCACTTCAACGCTATTGATACCAAAAGGGGAATCGCCGCGTGCAAGTTAGTGCATGGATGAAAGATGGAAAGGAGCCTGTCCAACGTATACAGGGGCCTACTCTCTGCTGTATCCTCAAGGTGTAATTCTGCCACCCACTTCGCCACCCACTGTATTTGGGATGCCAAGTAATAGTGTTCCATATTAGGTTGAGCTAGGCCACCCCGCTCCTGTGGTAAATATAGTTTAACTAACGCCACCCTGCATCGTGTGTTACTCCATATAAATTCCCTAATCACGCCTTCCAATGATCGAAAAAAGGATGCCGGTAAAAATAACGGGAGGTTGGCAAAGTAATAAAGTAGACGGGGCAGCATTACCATTTTAATGAGTGCCACCCGACCTGCAACTGAAAGGTTCAGTGTTTTCCAGAACTCCATTTGAGATCTTAGACCCGTAACCGCTCGTGGAAGATTACCCTCCAGGAGATCCCGGTCAGTATGATACACTCAGATACCCAAATACCGAAATATGACCGGCTGCCAGGCCACCACCGCCCGTCCACCACCAGCTGGGGATCCTCTGCACCATCAGTGAAGAGGAACAGACAGGACTTCCCCCAATTCACACCAAGGCCTGATATCGAAGCAAATAATTTAAGGGTGTCAGGAATGACCTGGGGTATGGCCCGCAAATACCTATTGTAGAGCAGGATATCATCAGCGTAAAGTGATGTGGCATGTAACTCCCCCCCTAAGTGCACGCCCCATCCCTGCGCTGACCGGCGCAGTGCCATTGCCAGGGGCTCTATAGCCAGTGAAAAAATTCACGGGGAAAGGGGACATCCCTGCCTAGTACCCCTCTGTATCGGTATTGGCTCTGAGAACAGAGATCCCAAGCGAACACGAATCGCAGGCGCCCCAGATAGCAATTTAATGAGACTTAAAAAGTATGGTACAAATCCAAATCATTGCAATACCTCAAACATGAAAGGCCACTCCACAGTGTTGAAGGCTTTTTCTAGATCCAATACCAAACAGCCTGCTGTCGGCCAGGTCCCTGTACCACTACGCATTACCCGGAAGAGTCTACGAATATTGAGGGAGGTATTTCGAGCGGGGACGAACCCGTTCTGGTCAGTATGAACCAGATGAGGAGTGACTGGTGCCAGTCTTCCTGACAAGACCCCCGCTAGAATTTTGTAATCTCCGTTCTGCAATGCTAGAGGTCTATAAGCGCTTGTGAGTGAAGGATCCCTGTCTGGTTTTGGGAGGGTGATCAAGGTAGCCTCCGTTAGAGAAGCTGGAAGCGAACCAGTTTTGAGTACTTCCATATTTACCTTATGTAATTGTGGACTGAGAAGGTCGGCATACGTTTTATAAAATTTGTTAGGGAAGCCATCTGGGTCAGGGACCTTGCCAGATGGCAGTGCTCTCATGGTACCTCTTACCTCCTCCAGTTTTATTGGGGTTTCTAATTCTCTACGATGCTCCGGTGTAAGGGAAAGAAAGGTAAGACCATCAAGGAAGGCGTGAATTTCCGTCATTGGGGCATGTAGGGCCGTTTTGTATAACGAGGAGAAATGCCCAGTCAATTTGTTATGAATTTCGTGCTGTGTATACTTAATTCTGCCGTCTGAGGACTGGAGCGCAGTGATGGGCCCGGCGGAATGGTCTTGTTTGACCAACCAGGCCTGCAGGGACCCAGATCGATCAGCTTGAGCATGCGTTAGCGCTGTGTGCGCCTCGAAGTTCAAACAGCGTTGACATTCTAAGAGATCTGTGTGCTTCTTCCGTGCCTCCAATAGTGGAGAGGAGTCAGGCAGTCCCGCTAGTGCTTGAGTTTCAAGCGTTAATGAAGCTTTTTCCACGTCCGTCAGTTCCATTTCTACCTGCCTCTTCAGGCCACAGCCCAGCCCTAAGCACCGTCCCCGTATTTATTTATTTATTTATTTATTTATGTGTGAAGCGCAACATTCATCTCAAAGGGGTATCACGGCACTGAGGTGGCGGATCATAGTGCTGAGGAGTGGGCTGGATGTATTAAGTAGTTACTCAAATAGGGAATAAATGTGTTTTTAATTTCTTCTTGAAAGTGTTGTAGTCCTTGGTCAGCCGCAATTCTACTGGAAGCCTATTCCAATGTAATGCCGCAAGGTATGAAAAGGTGCGTCCCCCTGCCCTAGCCTTTTTGATCCTTTTTGTCTCGGCGAGCGCTTGATGGTATGACCTTAGGCATCTGGGAGGGATGTAGAATTGGATTTTATTCTGAAGAATTTTAGGGCCGATGCGATGAAGTGCCTTAAAAGTGTGTCCCAAGAGCTTGAATCGTGCTCTTTGACGCACAGGCAGCCAGTGAAGTTGTTTCAGGCAGTCGGTTGCTGAACTGTATCTGCCCTTGTTGCATACCAATTTGGCTGCAGCGTTTTGTACTACCTGTAGGCGTTTAAAGAGGTAGTCTGGCATACCAACAAACAGGGCATTTCCGTAGTCCATTCTGCTAACAAGCAGAGCCTGAGTAACTGTCCTCCTGTTTTCTAAGGGAATCCAAGGAAAGAGCCTTTTTAGAAGCTTCAGTGTGGCAAAACTTTTTCCGCAAACAGTCTGAACATGATCCTGCATAGATAGTTTGTTGTCCATAAGAATACCCACATTTTTTGCGCACAGCTTGGGTTCTGGGGCGTGTCCTAAAGAGTGGGGCCACCATGATGCGTCCCAGATGTGGTTAGCTCCGCCAAAAAGCAGAATTTCGGATTTGTCTGCGTTAAGCTTAAGACAGTGGTCCGACATCCAGTTTGCCATTTCAGTAAGGCAGTTGTTAAGTTTGGCCCTAGTGCTCTCATGTTCGTCTCCAATAGCTATTGTTAATTGCGTGTCATCCGCATAGGAGCAAATGTCGAAGCCCCATTTGGTACCAATTTTTGCCAAAGGTGAAACATAGGCATTAAAAAGGGTGGGGCTAAGGGATGCTCCCTGGGGGACACCACAATTTAAGATTGTTGGCTTAGAAGAAAAAACGCCCAGTTTCACGGTTTGCGTTCTGTTGTTAAGGAATGAGCTGAGCCATTGAAGGGCTTTTGCATGTATCCCTTTTTCGTGAAGGTTTTCAAGTAGGAGCTGGTGGGAGACCGTGTCGAATGCCGCCGACAGGTCTAACAGGATCAGGGCAACTGCCTTGCACTGATCCAATAGTGCTCTTACATTATCGAAGACAGCCAGCAGGGTTGCCTCGGTGCTGTTTGCCGCCCTGAAGCCTGTTTGAGAGGGATCCAACAGGCTATTTAATTCCAGGTAGGAAGACAACTGTCTGTTGACCAATTTCTCCATTACTTTGGAGAGGTAGGGGAGTAGGGATATTGGCCGGTAGTTTACTGGGTTCATCACATCTGAACCTACCTTCTTCAGCAAAGGAGTGACTATAGCTTGTTTCCAAGTCTTCGGAAAAACTGCTGTCTCCAGCGATTTGTTGAATAGCTGCGTAGCATGAGGGCAGAGCGTAGGAATGGCCTGTGTGAAGATGAAGTGTGGGCAGGGGTCAAGGGGGATCCCTATTTAACTTCCCCCATTGTTTTGGCGACTTCTTCTTCGGAGAAAGGGACAAAATTGCCCAACTGTGCCGGGGCATTAGGAAGAGGATCCATTTTTTTCCCAGTAGATGGGGTCTGTCGGAACAGTGATATTAAAGGATGAGTAAATAGTACTTATTTTGTCCATGAAAAAGTTACTAATCGTTTCACAGCATTCTAAAGATGGATGCAGGGTCTGAGACATGCAGGTTTGTTTGCATAGTTCATGTATGATTTTGTATAGCTCCTTCGCTGAGTTTCTGTTTTCGCTTATTCTGTGAGCGAAATAAGTTCTTTTCGCTCCCTTAATGGCATTATTGTACTTCCTAAGAATAGCTTTATACAAAGATTTATCAATGTCAGATTTGGACATTCTCCAGTTGTGTTCCATTATTTTGCACTGCTTTTTTAATGCCTTAAGTTCGGTTGAGTACCACTTTTCCGATAAGCGTCTTTCCGTGGGTTTATACCTGCGTTTAGGGGCACAGTGATCTAATGAATTATTGATCTCTGATTCAAGACATGCCACTCCTCCATCAATGGGAAGTGATCCTAGAGCCTCCAGATTGTCAGGGGAAAAATGGAGTTGGAAAAGGTCGGGAGTGATTGAGTATTGTGACTTTCATAGCCGCCCACTCCACCATTAGAGACGAGGCAGACCCAGTGTTTTGCATGAAATATTCCACCCTCCCATGCCGCTGTGACATAGTGTGGCTTGTGGTCAGAATGTGTGGGGCCACGGTAATCTGAGCCAGTTATGTAAGAGAGTAAAGAGGGGGAGCCTAAGAATCTATCCAATCGCACATGCAGATCATGGGGAGCAGAGTAGAAGGAATATATCCTCTCTCCGGGGTTACGATGCCTACAAATATCTGTCAAGTCCCATCCATGCAACCACTCTCTCAGTGCTTTGGAGTTAGCTACAGCGGCTGTACCTTTAAGCGGGGGAAAGGATCTATCTAGGCCAGTGTCTATGATGCTATTAAAATCCCCACCAATGAACCACGGCATATCACACCATTTTGTCAGTATTGGGGATAGTGTACGAAGGAACTGACCCTGTTCCGTATTAGGGGCATATACATTGCCTAATAATATGTGACACCCACCTAATCTTCCTTTTAGAAACATATAACTAAATTCCTTGTCAACCAGGGACTCCTCAACAGTATATGGTGTCCCTGGTCGGATCCAGATCAGGGCCCCTTTGCGAACAAGGAATAATCTGTGGCGTATACCCTACCCCTCTATTTTCTTTGAAGCCTGGCTATCTCAGTCTCGTTCAAAAGTGTCTCCTGTAGAAAGGCAATACGCACATTGTGTCTTTTCAGGTAAGAGTAGACTGCATACCTACTGTATGGTGTATGAAGACGCCGTACATTCCAAGTGAGTATTGTATGTTCCATCACAACACTACGTTATGCACCAATAAGGAGTAATCTGAACTCTGCATGCAGTTGTGTGTGTAAGGCAGTGGTGTATTAAGCTATCACCCTTTCCCTCCAAACGGACCCCTGCAATTAATGGGAAAATGGGAGTGCCAACAGGGCAAAACAAAAACATTTTAAGAGCGGCTCCCAGCAACATCAGGCGCTACCCAAACCCTGACAAGAAAAACCTTGTCTGTGTACCAACTGGTTCCCTGTACAAGGGAGAAGAGGAGGGTGGTCAGGCCCTGTGGAGCAAATCATTGCGATATCCCCAGATGAAGCATGTCAATGCGTATGAGGATATATGTAACGGAAAATAACCCCCAAATTCCACCCGTGAGCTTAGACACAATACTCTACATACATAACACAAAGCATGTAGAACAGTGCTAGTTTAACTATACTGAGTGTCCACTAGTTGCAGTCCTGTAGAAGTGTTTGTAGTGCAAACATTCCCCCGAGTTATCATACAATACCATCTGCAGTCTGTGGCATAACATCAGGCATTAGCAATGACGCAGCATCAGATAGTCCGGCTGCGGACGAGCCCTCATCCTCTGAAGAGTGTGTTGGGGTGCCTTCTTTACTGACTGCTTCCGCCGCTTCAGTCATCTGCTCAGCCACTTGGACCGCTTTCCGTCTCTCTTGTCGAATTTGGTCCAGTCCCGGTGCTGCTAAAGGACCAAGGCATTGCCTCCTAGGACGCCGATGACGATTCCGAGTCCCATTCAACATTTCTGGTGCCTGCGAGGCCCGTTGGGCGCTGTCCCGAGAACTGGCCTGTGGTCTCCAGCCAGTCCCTAGCGTCCTGAGGCGTTATGAAAAATCTAGTTTTCCAAGCAGAGACCACACGCAGTTTTGCTGGGAAGAGCAGTGAATACGAAATGCCCAGTTGCCGCGGCTTCTGCTTGACTTGCAAGAAAGATCCCAGTTGTATCTGGTCTTTGATCGTGTAATCTGGGAAGAACAGAATCCTTGTGTATTCAAATTTGACCTAACCAAGAAACAAGGCGGGTTCACCAATTGGGGTGAAGGCCACCTCTACTGGTTGAAAAGAAACATTTCTTTTCTTGTGTCCCCTCACTCACCCAGGGTTGCCCCTAGGTGACATGCTTCATCATTGGGGCCATCCCAAACATCTACTGATTGGGCGTGCTGCGACTTGCAGATTTACGTAGGAGCACTTACCTTGTGAGGCTATGTATTGTGCAGTGTAGGGGGGAGTTGTGTAAGTGATGTTTTAAAAATTTACCTAACTAGTGAGCTATTGTTTTATTCCTGCTCCTAGTTGGTAGGGATAAAAAGAGGGTTAATAAAAGGGAAATGTAACTGTTATGTAATTATAGTCCCTTGTATTATGTCAACATGTTTCAAGGTATCCCCTAAACCTTTTCTTCAGGACAACAAAGGGACCAGCCCTTTGTGTACCACTCCGTGCTGGACCTATAATAAATTGACGTGAAAAATTATTAATGCACACCTATTGTGTGAGCATTGGGAAAAATATATACATACGGTTGCTTCTGAACACGTAGTAATTATTTTTTGGCAAAAGTGCGCCTCATGGTCTGTCTGGGTGGAGGGGCCTGTAGAAACCTGTGCTCTAGATGCGGTCTGCCTTGGGACTGAATAGGTCGTATTGACGGAGGGTTGCTGAGCACAGGTTTCTACAGGTCCCTCCACCCAGACAGACAATGAGGCGCACTTTTGCCAAAAAATAATTACTACGTGTTCAGAAGCAACCGTATGTATATATTTTTCCCAATGCTCACACAATAGGTGTGCATTAATAATTTTTCACGTCAATTTATTATAGGTCCGGCACGGAGTGGTACACAAAGGGCTGGTCCCTTTGTTGTCCTGAAGAAAAGGTTTAGGGGATACCTTGAAACATGTTGACATAATACAAGGGACTATAATTACATAACAGTTACATTTCCCTTTATTAACCCCTTTTATCCCTACCAAGTAGGAGCAGGAATAAAACAATAGCTCACTAGTTAGGTAAATTTTTAAAACATCACTTACACCACTCCCTACACTGCACAATACATAGCCTCACAAGGTAAGTGCTCCTACGTAAATCCGCAAGTCGCAGCACGCCCCAATCAGTAGATGTTTGGGATGGCCCCAATGATGAAGCATGTCACCTAGGGGCAACCCTGGGTGAGTGAGGGGACACAAGAAAAGAAATTTTTCTTTTCAACCAGTAGAGGTGGCCTTCACCCCAATTGGTGAACCCGCCCTTGTTTCTTGGCTAGGTTCTTTTGATCCGTCACCTACGGATCTTTTTGATGTATTCTGATCACACAGGAGGGTGAGCCTAGCCCAATCCTCCTCCTCCCCCTTTTTTCTGATTGATATTCAAATTTGACCTCAGTCAATTTCCTGGTTTCCTGCAGGATCATATCCCTATCTCTGTAGTGTAACATTTTGAAGATAAGCGGCCGCGCCGCCGCGTCTGGTACCGGTTTCCTGCCTGCAGTACGATGCGCCCTTTCTATGGTGAAGAACGGGGAGAATAGGGAGGAGGGTAAGATATTCTTGAGCCATTGCTCTAAAAGCCAACAGCATCCTGGCTCTCCGCCCCTTCCGGCAATCCTATCAGGCGTATATTATTTCTTCTGGAGCGACCTTCCGCATCCTCCACTCGTTCTTCTCAGTACCGTATTCGGGCTTCGTGCTCATTTTGTTGTTTCTCCAGAAAGTCAGTGACTGGTTTCAGTTCTGCAACATCATAGCCCACCGTGACAACTCTTTCACTCAACTTCCGATGGTCCGTGTGCAACAGGGTGAGGTTCAGTGCAACATTTTCAATTTTGGCCTCCACTGGTTCCCTGGAACGCTCTATAGCACTCAGAATGGCATCAAAGTGGTCGTCTGGGGGTTCCTGTTGCGCAAGTCACTGTGTTTGATCCATGTCTATCTGGCCTGTGATCTGGAAGGAGGTCCTCGACCCGGTGCCCCTAGTGCGGCCCATCACTTCAACCAGAGACGCCAGATCCTTGGCAACTAAATGTCAGATGTCTGACCCAGTGGCACACTGTGGGAAACCGCACGATGACGTGTATGATGCCTTCTAGTTATTACACACACTCAGCCAGTGCCTCACGATCCCATCACTTTCCGTCTGCCCCCCAATGAGGTATGTTATGGAAGCCAATTTCCGCTGCCGGATGTTAATCGACCTCTGGCTAGCCCCAAGTCTCGCTCCTTTGCGTTTACTCCTCAGGAGCGCAACACCGGTAAGTTTTACAGCACGACCACACACATCTAGCAGGGCAGTCCCAACACAGTTCTCCCATGCGAGGGTCGACCAGTATATAGTTTTCCCAGCAGAGACCACACGCAGTTTTGCTGGGAAGAGCAGTGAATACGAAATGTCCAGTTGCCGCAGCTTCTGCTTGACTTGCAAGAAAGATCCCCGTTATATCTGGACTTTGATTGTGTAATCTGGGAAGAACAGAATCCTTGTGTATTCAAATTTGACCTCAGTCAATTTCCTGGTTTCCTGCAGGATCATATCCCTATCTCTGTAGTGTAACATTTTGAAGATAAGCGACCGCGCCGCTGTGCCTGGTGCCGGTTTCCTGCCTGGAATACGATGCGCCCTTTCTATGGTGAAGAACGGGTAGAATAGGGAGGAGGGTAAGATATTCTTGAGCCATTGCCCTAAAAGGCCAACAGCGTCCTGGCCCTCTGCCCCTTCCGGCAATCCTATCAGGCATATATTATTTCTTTTGGAGCGACCTTCCGCATCCTCCACTCGTTCTTCTCGGTACCATATTCGGGCTTCGTGCGCATTTTGTTGTTTCTCCAGAAAGTCAGTGACTGGTTTCAGTTCTGCAACATCATAGCCCACCGTGACAACTCTTTCACTCAACTTCCGATGGTCCGTGTGCAACAGGGTGAGGTCCAGTGCAACTTGTTCAATTTTGGCCTCCACTGATTCCCTAGAACGCTCTATAGCACTCAGAATGGCATCAAAGTGGTCGTCTGGGGGTTCCTGTTGCGCAAGTGACTGTGTTTGATCCACGTCCATTGGGCCTGTGATCTGCGAGGAGGTCCTCGACCCAGTGCCCCTAGTGCGGCCCATCAGGTCAACCAGAGACGTCAGATCCTTGGCAACTAAATGTCAAATGTCAGACCCAGTGGCACACTGTGGGACACCGCACAATGACGTGTATGATGATTTCCAGTTATTACACACACTCAGCCAGTGCCTCACAATCCCATCACTTTCCGTCTGCCCCCCAATGAGGTATGCTATGGCAGCCAATTTCAGCTGCCGGATGTTAATCGACCTCTGGCTAGCCCCAAGTCCTGCTCCTTTGTCTTTGCTCCTCAGGAGGGCAACACCAGTAAGTTTTAAAGCGCGACCACACACATCTAGCAGGGCAGTCCCAACACAGTTCTCCCATGCGAGGGCTGACCAGTATACATCCAGACACTCGCGGCCTCACCACCAGCCAGAGAGTGACATCGATATACCTCCAGGAACCTCTCTGTCCGGGACACAAGGACTTTCCCAATAGCACCTTCCACAATTCAGCTCCGCTTGAGGCCTCACAAAGCAAGGAAAGCCACCAGTGCAGACCCACCTGTTTACTGTCTCTTAGCTGGGTGTGCATCTGTATGTCTTCAGAAACAACACCATATACCTCTGTGGGCATTCCACCTCCCCAGGGGCTGCACTGGACTCCTCCAGGGGGCACAAAGCTTCTTCCCCAGAGCTGGAGTTACTTCAGGGCTTCTCCGTGGTCATTGGGGACTGATTATGTGGAGGCTTCAGCTGAATCACTATGCCTCCCAGTAACTCCCCCTTCCCACTGGTCTCCTGCATGCATCCGGTGCACTTCTAGCAGCTGCGCCACACCTCAGGCCTTCTACTCATAAATAGCAGGCAAATGCTGAGCCTATCTCAGTCCCAGCCACACCACACAATCTATTGTCGCTGGACAGCGCCGCTCATCCCCCTCACCTCCTTACCAGGGACGACTCCCCTCTCCGCAGGCCACTGTAGCGCAATGGCAGTCGTCCTCAGCGGATCACGCCAGCCAATCCATCTCCGCGCAGGCAGCTCCCGCAGTGGAGTTCAGGCGCATCACTTCGTTACCGCTGGCCTCATCAGGGCAATGGGTCAGAACTCACCAAGGTGGCCTCCACGCCCGCTGCCTGTACAAGTGTCTTCGGGCTCAGAGTGCACCCCGGGTCACCCCCAGGCTGAGGGCTCCCAGCTCCGCTAGCCGTCTCCTTTCCCCTGAAGCACCGCTGTGACTTCTCCCTTCCACGCGGGGTGCACAGACAGAATATCTAGTTTTTAATTTCGACCTACCATAATATTGAGTTTTAAATATCGTGGGTCAAGAATATCTACTGCAAGAATATCGTGGTACAGAATATCGACAGTAAGGTAAGAAATATCGATTTTTTTAATATCGAAGACAGTAATATCGTTTGTAAAAATATTGTTGTTAATAATATCGATGTTTATATTAGTGTTCTGTATTTTAGTATGTGTGTTAAAAGTATGTGATGTAATTTTTGGTATAAGTGTAGTTTTTTTAATGTATGTTTTAAATTTTTAGCAGTAAATTCTTTTATGTAAATTGTTTTTTGCGTATTTTAGTTCTGTAGCGGGTTGTGGGTTTATAGGGGACTAGGGTGGGAAGTAATTTAATTATAAAAAAGTAATTATTAGTATTTATTTATTAGTATTTATAATTAATTTATTATTAATTAATTATTAATTGGTTATTAATTAGTATTAATTAATTAATAGATAATTATATAAAATTGTGTTATTTTTTAGGAGCGGGTTGTGGGTTTATAGGGGAATAGGGTGGGAAGTAATTTAATTATAATAAAGTAATTATTATTTCTTTATTAGTATTTATAATTAATTTATTATTAATTAATTATTAATTGGTTATTAATTAATATTAATTAATTAATAGATAATTGTATTACTTGTGTTATTTTTTTAGGAGCGGGTTGTGGGTTTATAGGGGAGTAGGGTGGGAAGTAATTTAATTATAATAAAGTAATTATTAATATTTATGTATTAGTATTTATAATTAATTTATTATTGATTAATTAAAAAATTGGTTATACATTTTCATTAATTGATAGTTACATTAATTGTGTTTTTTTAAGAGCAGGTTGTGGGTTTATAGGGGAATAGGGTGGGAAGTAATTTAATTATAATAAAGTAATTATTAATATTTATTTATTAGTATTTATAATTAATTTATTATTAATTATTTATTAATTGGTTATTTAATTTTAATAATTATTTAATTGATAAGTATGTTAATTTTTACCCTGTGCTATCCAACACTTTCCCTACTGTTGCATCTCTGGAGTGGGAATAGTAATTTTTACCCCTACTGTTGCACTTACTGGAGTGGGAACAGTAATTTTTACCCCTACGCTATCCAACACGTTCCCTACTGTTGCCCTCTGTGGAGTGGGAATAGTAATTTTTACCCCTACGCTACCCAACACTTTCGCTACTCTTGCACTCACTGGAGTGGGAATAGTAATTTGTACCCCTCCGCTATCCAAAACTTTCCCTACTGTTGCACTCACTGGAGTGGGAGTAGTAATCTTTACCCCTACGCTATCCAACACTTTCTCTACTGTTGCACTCTCTGGAGTGGGAATAGTAATTTTTACCCCTCCGCTATCCAACACTTTCCCTACTGTTGCACTCACTGGCGTGGGAATAGTCATTTTTACCCCTACGCTATCCAACACTTTCCCTACTGTTGCACTCACTGGAGTGGGAATAGTAATTTTCACCCCTTCGCTATCCAACACTTTCCTAACTGTTGCACTCTCTGGAGTGAGAATAGTAATTTTTACCCCTCCGCTATCCAACACTTTCCCTACTGTTGCACTCACTGGAGTGGGAATAGTAATTTTTACCCCTCTGCTATCCAACTCTTCCCCTACTCTTGCACTCTCTGGAGTGGGAATAGTAATTCGTACATCTCCGCTATCCAATACTTTCCCTACTGTTGCAATCACTGGAGTGGGAATAGTAATTTTTACCCCTCCGCTATCCAAAACTTTCCCTACAGTTGCACTCACTGGAGTGGGTATAGTAATTTTTATCCCTACACTAATCAACACTTTCCCTACTGTTGCACTCTTTGGAGTGAGAATAGTAATTTTTACCCCTACGCTATCCAACTTTTTCCCTACTGTTGCACTCACTAGCGTGGTAACAGTAATTTTTACCCCTTCGCTATATAACACTTTCCTAACTGTTGCACTCTCTGGAGTGGGAATAGTAATTTTTACCCCTCCGCTATCCAACACTTTCCCTACTGTTGCACTCATTGGAGTGGGAATAGTAATTTTTACCCCTACGCTATCCAACACTTTCCCTACTGTTGCACTCTGTGGAGTGGGAATAGTAATGTTTACCCCTACGCTATACAACTCTTTCCCTACTCTTGCTCTGTCTGGAGTGGGAATAGTAATTTGTACATCTCCGCTATCCAATGCTTTCCCTACTGTTCCACTCAGTGGAGTGGGAATAGTAATTTTTACCCCTCCGCTATCCAAAACTTTCCCTACTGTTGCACTCACTGGAGTGGGAATAGTAATTTTTACCCCTACGCTATCCAACACTTTCCCTACTGTTGCACTCTCTGGAGTGGGAATAGTAATTGTTACCCCTACACTATCCAACACTTTCCCTACTGTTGCACTCACTGGAGTGGGAATAGTAATTTTTACCACTTCGCTATCCAACACTTTCCCTACTTTTGCACTCTGTGGAGTGGGAATAGTAATTTTTACCCCTATGCTATCCAACTCTTTCCCTACTCTTGCACTCTCTGGAGTAAGAATAGTAATTTGTACATCTCCGCTATCCAATACTTTCCCTACTGTTGCACTCACTGGAGTGGGAATAGTAATTTTTACCCCTCCGCTATCCAAAACTTTCCCTACTGTAGCACTCACTGGAGTGGGAGTAGTAATTTTTACCCCTACGCTATCCAACACTTTCCCTACTGTTGCACTCTCTGGAGTGGGAATAGTAATTTTTACACATTCGCTATCCAACACTTTCCTAACTGATGCACTCTCTGGAGTGAGAATAGTAATTTTTGCCCCTCTGCTATCCAACACTTTCCCTATTGTTGAACTCACGGGAGTGGGAATAGTAATTCTTACCCCTACGCTATCCAACACTTTCCCTACTGTTGCACTCTGTGGAGTGGGATTAGTAATTTTTGCCCCTCCGCTATCCAACTCTTTCCCTACTCTTGCACTCTCTGGAGTGGGAATAGTTTACATCTCCGCTATCCAATACTTCCCTACTGTTGCACTCACTGGAGTGGGAATAGTAATTTTTACCCCTCCACTATCCAAAGCTTTCCCTACTGTTGCACTCACTGGAGTGGGAATAGTAATTTTTATCCCTACGCTATCCAACACTTTCCCTACTGTTGCACTCACTGGAGTGGGAATAGTAATTTTTACCCCTACGCTATCCAACACTTTCCCTACTGTTTCACTCACTGGAGTGGGAATAGTCATTTTTACCCATTCGCCATCCAACACTTTCCTAACTGTTGCACTCTCTGGAGTGGGAATATTAATTTTTACACCTCTGCTATCCAACACTTTCCCTACTTTCGCACTCTGTGAAGTGGCAATAGTAATTTGTACATCTCTGCTATACAATATTTTCCCTACCGTTGCACTCACTGGAGTGGGAATAGTAATTTTTACCCCTCCACTATCCAAAGCTTTCCCTACTGTTGCACTCACTGGAGTGGGAATAGTAATTTTTATCCCTACACTATCCAACACTTTCCCTACTGTTGCACTCACGGGAGTGGGAATAGTAATTTGTACATCTCCGCTATCCAATACTTTCCCTACTGTTGCACTCATTGGAGTGGGAATAGTAATTTTTACCCCTACGCTATCCAACACTTTCCCTACTGTTGCACTCTCTGGAGTGAGAATAGTAATTTTTACCCCTCCGCTATCCAACACTTTCCCTACTGTTGCACTCACTGGAGTGGGAATAGTAATTTTTACCCCTATGCTATCCAACTCTTCCCCTACTCTTGCACTCTCTGGAGTGGGAATAGTAATTCGTACATCTCCGCTATCCAATACTTTCCCTACTGTTGCACTCACTGGAGTGGGAATAGTAATTTTTACCCCTCCGCTATCCAAAACTTTCCCTACTGTTGCACTCACTGGAGTGGGTATAGCAATTTGTATCCCTACGCTAATCAACACTTTCCCTACTGTTGCACTCTTTGGAGTGAGAATAGTAATTTTTACCCCTACGCTATCCAACTTTTTCCCTACTGTTGCACTCACTAGAGTGGTAATAGTATTTTTTACCCCTTCGCTATCCAACACTTTCCTAACTGTTGCACTCTCTGGAGTGGGAATAGTAATTTTTACCCCTCCGCTATCCAACACTTTCCCTACTGTTGCACTCATTGGAGTGGGAATAGTAATTTTTACCCCTACGCTATCCAACACTTTCCCTACTGTTGCACTCTGTGGAGTGGGAATAGTAATGTTTACCCCTACGCTATACAACTCTTTCCCTACTCTTGCTCTGTCTGGAGTGGGAATAGTAATTTGTACATCTCCGCTATCCAATACTTTCCCTACTGTTCCACTCAGTGGAGTGGGAATAGTAATTTTTACCCCTCCGCTATCCAAAACTTTCCCTACTGTTGCACTCACTGGAGTGGGAATAGTAATTTTTACCCCTACGCTATCCAACACTTTCCCTACTGTTGCACTCTCTGGAGAGGGAATAGTAATTTTTACCCCTACACTATCCAACACTTTCCCTACTGTTGCACTCACTGGAGAGGGAATAGTAATTTTTACCACTTCGCTATCCAACACTTTCCCTACTTTTGCACTCTGTGGAGTGGGAATAGTAATTTTTACCCCTATGCTATCCAACTCTTTCCCTACTCTTGCACTCTCTGGAGTGGGAATAATAATTTGTACATCTCCGCTATCCAATACTTTCCCTACTGTTGCACTCACTGGAGTGGGAATAGTAATTTTCACCCCTCCGCTATCCAAAACTTTCCCTACTGTTGCACTCACTGGAGTGGGAGTAGTATTTTTTCCCCTACGCTATCCAACACTTTCCCTACTGTTGCACTCTCTGGAGTGGGAATAGTCATTTTTACCCCTACGCTATCCAACACTTTCCCTACTGTTGCACTCACTGGAGTGGGAATAGTAATTTTTACCCCTTCGCTATCCAACACTTTCCTAACTGATGCACTCACTGGAGTGAGAATAGTAATTTTTGCCCCTCTGCTATCCAACACTTTCCCTACTGTTGAACTCACGGGAGTGGGAATAGTAATTTTTACCCCTACGCTATCCAACACTTTCCCTACTGTTGCACTCTGTGGAGTGGGATTAGTAATTTTTGCCCCTCCGCTATCCAACTCTTTCCCTACTCTTGCACTCTCTGGAGTGGGAATAGTTTACATCTCCGCTATCCAATTCTTTCCCTACTGTTGCACTCACTGGAGTGGGAATAGTAATTTTTACCCCTCCGCTATCCAAAGCTTTCTTTACTGTTGCACTCACTGGAGTGGGAATAGTAATTTTTATCCCTACGCTATCCAACACTTTCCCTACTGTTGCACTCACTGGAGTGGGAATAGTAATTTTTACCCCTACGCTATCCAACACTTTCCCTACTGTTTCACTCATTGGAGTGGGAATAGTAATTTTTACACCTACGCTATCCAACACTTTCCCTACTGTTGCACTCTGTGGAGTGGGAATAGTAATGTTTACCCATACGCTATCCAACTCTTTCCCTACTCTTGCTCTCTCCAGAGTGGGAATAGTAATTTTTACCCCTTCGCTATCCAACACTTTCCTAACTGATGCACTCACTGGAGTGAGAATAGTAATTTTTGCCCCTCTGCTATCCAACACTTTCCCTACTGTTGAACTCACGGGAGTGGGAATAGTAATTTTTACCCCTACGCTATCCAACACTTTCCCTACTGTTGCACTCTGTGGAGTGGGATTAGTAATTTTTGCCCCTCCGCTATCCAACTCTTTCCCTACTCTTGCACTCTCTGGAGTGGGAATAGTTTACATCTCCGCTATCCAATTCTTTCCCTACTGTTGCACTCACTGGAGTGGGAATAGTAATTTTTACCCCTCCGCTATCCAAAGCTTTCTTTACTGTTGCACTCACTGGAGTGGGAATAGTAATTTTTATCCCTACGCTATCCAACACTTTCCCTACTGTTGCACTCACTGGAGTGGGAATAGTAATTTTTACCCCTACGCTATCCAACACTTTCCCTACTGTTTCACTCATTGGAGTGGGAATAGTAATTTTTACCCCTACGCTATCCAACACTTTCCTAACTGTTGAACTCTCTGGAGTGGGAATAGTAATTTTTACCACTCTGCTATCCAACACTTTCCCTAATTTCGCACTCTGTGGAGTGGGAATAGTAATTTGTACATCTCCGCTATCCAATACTTTCCCTACTGTTGCACTCACTGGAGTGGGAATAGTAATTTTTACCCCTCCGCTATCCAAAGCTTTCCCTACTGTTGTACTCACTGGAGTGGGAATAGTAATTTTTATCCCTACGCTATCCAACACTTTCCCTACTGTTGCACTCACTAGAGTGGGAATAGTAATTTTTACCCCTCCGCTATCCAACACTTTCCCTACTGTTGCACTCATTGGAGTGGGAATAGTAATTTTTACCCCTACGCTATCCAACACTTTCCCTACTGTTGCACTCTGTGGAGTGGGAATAGTAATGTTTACCCATACGCTATCCAACTCTTTCCCTACTCTTGTTCTCTCCAGAGTGGGAATAGTAATTTGTACATCTCCGCTATCCAATACTTTCCCTACTGTTCCACTCAGTGGAGTGGGAATAGTAATTTTTACCCCTCCTCTATCCAAAACTTTCCCTACTGTTGCACTCACTGGAGTGGGAATAGTAATTTTTACCCCTACGCTATCCAACACTTTGCCTACTGTTGCACTCTCTGGAGTGGGAATAGTAATTTTTACCCATACACTATCCAACACTTTCCCTACTGTTGCACTCAGTGGAGTGGGAATAGTAATTTTTACCCCTCCTCTATCCAAAACTTACCCTACTGTTGCACTCACTGGAGTGGTAATAGTAATTTTTACCCCTACGCTATCCAACACTTTGCCTACTGTTGCACTCTCTGGAGTGGGAATAGTAATTTTTACCCATACACTATCCAACACTTTCCCTACTGTTGCACTCACTGGAGTGGGAATAATAATTTTTACCCCTTCGCTATCCAACACTTTCCCTACTTTTGCACTCTGTGGAGTGGGGATAGTAATTTTTACCCCTATGCTATCCAACTCTTTCCCTACTCTTGTACTCTCTGGAGTGGGAATAGTAATTTTACCCCTCCACTATCCAAAGCTTTCCCTACTGTTGCACTCACTGGAGTGGGAATAGTAATTTTTATCCCTACACTATCCAACACTTTCCCTACTGTTGCACTCACTGGAGTGGGAATAGTAATTTTTACCCCTCCGCTATCCAACACTTTCCCTACTGTTGCACTCATTGGAGTGGGAATAGTAGTTTTTACCCCTACGCTATCCAACACTTTCCCTACTGTTGCACTCTGTGGAGTGGGAATAGTAATGTTTACCCCTACGCTATCCAACTCTTTCCCTACTCTTGCTCTCTCCGGAGTGGGAATAGTAATTTGTACATCTCCGCTATCCAATACTTTCCCTACTGTTGCACTCATTGGAGTGGGAATAGTAATTTTTACCCCTACGCTATCCAACACTTTCCCTACTGTTGCACTCTCTGGAGTGAGAATAGTAATTTTTACCCCTCCGCTATCCAACACTTTCCCTACTGTTGCACTCACTGGAGTGGGAATAGTAATTTTTACCCCTACGCTATCCAACTCTTCCCCTACTCTTGCACTCTCTGGAGTGGGAATAGTAATTCGTACATCTCCGCTATCCAATACTTTCCCTACTGTTGCACTCACTGGAGTGGGAATAGTAATTTTTACCCCTCCGCTATCCAAAACTTTCCCTACTGTTGCAGTCACTGGAGTGGGTATAGTAATTTTTATCCCTACGCTAATCAACACTTTCCCTACTGTTGCACTCTTTGGAGTGAGAATAGTAATTTTTACCCCTACGCTATCCAACTTTTCCCCTACTGTTGCACTCACTAGAGTGGTAATAGTAATTTTTACCCCTTCGCTATCCAACACTTTCCTAACTGTTGCACTCTCTGGAGTGGGAATAGTAATTTTTACCCCTCCGCTATCCAACACTTTCCCTACTGTTGCACTCATTGGAGTGGGAATAGTACTTTTTACCCCTACGCTATCCAACACTTTCCCTACTGTTGCACTCATTGGAGTGGGAATAGTAATTTTTACCCCTACGCTATCCAACACTTTCCCTACTGTTGCACTCTGTGGAGTGGGAATAGTAATGTTTACCCCTACGCTATACAACTCTTTCCCTACTCTTGCTCTGTCTGGAGTGGGAATAGTAATTTGTACATCTCCGCTATCCAATGCTTTCCCTACTGTTCCACTCAGTGGAGTGGGAATAGTAATTTTACCCCTCCGCTATCCAAAACTTTCCCTACTGTTGCACTCACTGGAGTGGGAATAGTAATTTTTACCCCTACGCTATCCAACACTTTCCCTACTGTTGCACTCTCTGGAGTGGGAATAGTAATTGTTACCCCTACACTATCCAACACTTTCCCTACTGTTGCACTCACTGGAGTGGGAATAGTAATTTTACCACTTCGCTATCCAACACTTTCCCTACTTTTGCACTCTGTGGAGTGGGAATAGTAATTTTTACCCCTATGCTATCCAACTCTTTCCCTACTCTTGCACTCTCTGGAGTAAGAATAGTAATTTGTACATCTCCGCTATCCAATACTTTCCCTACTGTTGCACTCACTGGAGTGGGAATAGTAATTTTTACCCCTCCGCTATCCAAAACTTTCCCTACTGTAGCACTCACTGGAGTGGGAGTAGTAATTTTTACCCCTACGCTATCCAACACTTTCCCTACTGTTGCACTCTCTGGAGTGGGAATAGTAATTTTTACACATTCGCTATCCAACACTTTCCTAACTGATGCACTCTCTGGAGTGAGAATAGTAATTTTTGCCCCTCTGCTATCCAACACTTTCCCTATTGTTGAACTCACGGGAGTGGGAATAGTAATTCTTACCCCTACGCTATCCAACACTTTCCCTACTGTTGCACTCTGTGGAGTGGGATTAGTAATTTTGCCCCTCCGCTATCCAACTCTTTCCCTACTCTTGCACTCTCTGGAGTGGGAATAGTTTACATCTCCGCTATCCAATACTTCCCTACTGTTGCACTCACTGGAGTGGGAATAGTAATTTTTACCCCTCCACTATCCAAAGCTTTCCCTACTGTTGCACTCACTGGAGTGGGAATAGTAATTTTTATCCCTACGCTATCCAACACTTTCCCTACTGTTGCACTCACTGGAGTGGGAATAGTAATTTTTACCCCTACGCTATCCAACACTTTCCCTACTGTTTCACTCACTGGAGTGGGAATAGTCATTTTTACCCATTCGCCATCCAACACTTTCCTAACTGTTGCACTCTCTGGAGTGGGAATATTAATTTTTACACCTCTGCTATCCAACACTTTCCCTACTTTCGCACTCTGTGAAGTGGCAATAGTAATTTGTACATCTCTGCTATACAATATTTTCCCTACCGTTGCACTCACTGGAGTGGGAATAGTAATTTTTACCCCTCCACTATCCAAAGCTTTCCCTACTGTTGCACTCACTGGAGTGGGAATAGTAATTTTTATCCCTACACTATCCAACACTTTCCCTACTGTTGCACTCACGGGAGTGGGAATAGTAATTTGTACATCTCCGCTATCCAATACTTTCCCTACTGTTGCACTCATTGGAGTGGGAATAGTAATTTTTACCCCTACGCTATCCAACACTTTCCCTACTGTTGCACTCTCTGGAGTGAGAATAGTAATTTTTACCCCTCCGCTATCCAACACTTTCCCTACTGTTGCACTCACTGGAGTGGGAATAGTAATTTTTACCCCTATGCTATCCAACTCTTCCCCTACTCTTGCACTCTCTGGAGTGGGAATAGTAATTCGTACATCTCCGCTATCCAATACTTTCCCTACTGTTGCACTCACTGGAGTGGGAATAGTAATTTTTACCCCTCCGCTATCCAAAACTTTCCCTACTGTTGCACTCACTGGAGTGGGTATAGCAATTTGTATCCCTACGCTAATCAACACTTTCCCTACTGTTGCACTCTTTGGAGTGAGAATAGTAATTTTTACCCCTACGCTATCCAACTTTTTCCCTACTGTTGCACTCACTAGAGTGGTAATAGTATTTTTACCCCTTCGCTATCCAACACTTTCCTAACTGTTGCACTCTCTGGAGTGGGAATAGTAATTTTACCCCTCCGCTATCCAACACTTTCCCTACTGTTGCACTCATTGGAGTGGGAATAGTAATTTTTACCCCTACGCTATCCAACACTTTCCCTACTGTTGCACTCTGTGGAGTGGGAATAGTAATGTTTACCCCTACGCTATACAACTCTTTCCCTACTCTTGCTCTGTCTGGAGTGGGAATAGTAATTTGTACATCTCCGCTATCCAATACTTTCCCTACTGTTCCACTCAGTGGAGTGGGAATAGTAATTTTTACCCCTCCGCTATCCAAAACTTTCCCTACTGTTGCACTCACTGGAGTGGGAATAGTAATTTTTACCCCTACGCTATCCAACACTTTCCCTACTGTTGCACTCTCTGGAGAGGGAATAGTAATTTTTACCCCTACACTATCCAACACTTTCCCTACTGTTGCACTCACTGGAGAGGGAATAGTAATTTTTACCACTTCGCTATCCAACACTTTCCCTACTTTTGCACTCTGTGGAGTGGGAATAGTAATTTTTACCCCTATGCTATCCAACTCTTTCCCTACTCTTGCACTCTCTGGAGTGGGAATAATAATTTGTACATCTCCGCTATCCAATACTTTCCCTACTGTTGCACTCACTGGAGTGGGAATAGTAATTTTCACCCCTCCGCTATCCAAAACTTTCCCTACTGTTGCACTCACTGGAGTGGGAGTAGTATTTTTTCCCCTACGCTATCCAACACTTTCCCTACTGTTGCACTCTCTGGAGTGGGAATAGTCATTTTTACCCCTACGCTATCCAACACTTTCCCTACTGTTGCACTCACTGGAGTGGGAATAGTAATTTTTACCCCTTCGCTATCCAACACTTTCCTAACTGATGCACTCACTGGAGTGAGAATAGTAATTTTTGCCCCTCTGCTATCCAACACTTTCCCTACTGTTGAACTCACGGGAGTGGGAATAGTAATTTTTACCCCTACGCTATCCAACACTTTCCCTACTGTTGCACTCTGTGGAGTGGGATTAGTAATTTTTGCCCCTACGCTATCCAACTCTTTCCCTACTCTTGCACTCTCTGGAGTGGGAATAGTTTACATCTCCGCTATCCAATTCTTTCCCTACTGTTGCACTCACTGGAGTGGGAATAGTAATTTTTACCCCTCCGCTATCCAAAGCTTTCTTTACTGTTGCACTCACTGGAGTGGGAATAGTAATTTTTATCCCTACGCTATCCAACACTTTCCCTACTGTTGCACTCACTGGAGTGGGAATAGTAATTTTTACCCCTACGCTATCCAACACTTTCCCTACTGTTTCACTCATTGGAGTGGGAATAGTAATTTTTACCCCTACGCTATCCAACACTTTCCCTACTGTTGCACTCTGTGGAGTGGGAATAGTAATGTTTACCCATACGCTATCCAACTCTTTCCCTACTCTTGCTCTCTCCAGAGTGGGAATAGTAATTTTTACCCCTTCGCTATCCAACACTTTCCTAACTGATGCACTCACTGGAGTGAGAATAGTAATTTTTGCCCCTCTGCTATCCAACACTTTCCCTACTGTTGAACTCACGGGAGTGGGAATAGTAATTTTTACCCCTACGCTATCCAACACTTTCCCTACTGTTGCACTCTGTGGAGTGGGATTAGTAATTTTTGCCCCTCCGCTATCCAACTCTTTCCCTACTCTTGCACTCTCTGGAGTGGGAATAGTTTACATCTCCGCTATCCAATTCTTTCCCTACTGTTGCACTCACTGGAGTGGGAATAGTAATTTTTACCCCTCCGCTATCCAAAGCTTTCTTTACTGTTGCACTCACTGGAGTGGGAATAGTAATTTTTATCCCTACGCTATCCAACACTTTCCCTACTGTTGCACTCACTGGAGTGGGAATAGTAATTTTTACCCCTACGCTATCCAACACTTTCCCTACTGTTTCACTCATTGGAGTGGGAATAGTAATTTTTACCCCTACGCTATCCAACACTTTCCTAACTGTTGAACTCTCTGGAGTGGGAATAGTAATTTTTACCACTCTGCTATCCAACACTTTCCCTAATTTCGCACTCTGTGGAGTGGGAATAGTAATTTGTACATCTCCGCTATCCAATACTTTCCCTACTGTTGCACTCACTGGAGTGGGAATAGTAATTTTTACCCCTCCGCTATCCAAAGCTTTCCCTACTGTTGTACTCACTGGAGTGGGAATAGTAATTTTTATCCCTACGCTATCCAACACTTTCCCTACTGTTGCACTCACTAGAGTGGGAATAGTAATTTTTACCCCTCCGCTATCCAACACTTTCCCTACTGTTGCACTCATTGGAGTGGGAATAGTAATTTTTACCCCTACGCTATCCAACACTTTCCCTACTGTTGCACTCTGTGGAGTGGGAATAGTAATGTTTACCCATACGCTATCCAACTCTTTCCCTACTCTTGTTCTCTCCAGAGTGGGAATAGTAATTTGTACATCTCCGCTATCCAATACTTTCCCTACTGTTCCACTCAGTGGAGTGGGAATAGTAATTTTTACCCCTCCTCTATCCAAAACTTTCCCTACTGTTGCACTCACTGGAGTGGGAATAGTAATTTTTACCCCTACGCTATCCAACACTTTGCCTACTGTTGCACTCTCTGGAGTGGGAATAGTAATTTTTACCCATACACTATCCAACACTTTCCCTACTGTTGCACTCAGTGGAGTGGGAATAGTAATTTTTACCCCTCCTCTATCCAAAACTTTCCCTACTGTTGCACTCACTGGAGTGGGAATAGTAATTTTTACCCCTACGCTATCCAACACTTTGCCTACTGTTGCACTCTCTGGAGTGGGAATAGTAATTTTTACCCATACACTATCCAACACTTTCCCTACTGTTGCACTCACTGGAGTGGGAATAATAATTTTTACCCCTTCGCTATCCAACACTTTCCCTACTTTTGCACTCTGTGGAGTGGGGATAGTAATTTTTACCCCTATGCTATCCAACTCTTTCCCTACTCTTGTACTCTCTGGAGTGGGAATAGTAATTTTTACCCCTCCACTATCCAAAGCTTTCCCTACTGTTGCACTCACTGGAGTGGGAATAGTAATTTTTATCCCTACACTATCCAACACTTTCCCTACTGTTGCACTCACTGGAGTGGGAATAGTAATTTTTACCCCTCCGCTATCCAACACTTTCCCTACTGTTGCACTCATTGGAGTGGGAATAGTAGTTTTTACCCCTACGCTATCCAACACTTTCCCTACTGTTGCACTCTGTGGAGTGGGAATAGTAATGTTTACCCCTACGCTATCCAACTCTTTCCCTACTCTTGCTCTCTCCGGAGTGGGAATAGTAATTTGTACATCTCCGCTATCCAATACTTTCCCTACTGTTGCACTCATTGGAGTGGGAATAGTAATTTTTACCCCTACGCTATCCAACACTTTCCCTACTGTTGCACTCTCTGGAGTGAGAATAGTAATTTTTACCCCTCCGCTATCCAACACTTTCCCTACTGTTGCACTCACTGGAGTGGGAATAGTAATTTTTACCCCTACGCTATCCAACTCTTCCCCTACTCTTGCACTCTCTGGAGTGGGAATAGTAATTCGTACATCTCCGCTATCCAATACTTTCCCTACTGTTGCACTCACTGGAGTGGGAATAGTAATTTTACCCCTCCGCTATCCAAAACTTTCCCTACTGTTGCAGTCACTGGAGTGGGTATAGTAATTTTTATCCCTACGCTAATCAACACTTTCCCTACTGTTGCACTCTTTGGAGTGAGAATAGTAATTTTTACCCCTACGCTATCCAACTATTCCCCTACTGTTGCACTCACTAGAGTGGTAATAGTAATTTTTACCCCTTCGCTATCCAACACTTTCCTCACTGTTGCACTCTCTGGAGTGGGAATAGTAATTTTTACCCCTCCGCTATCCAACACTTTCCCTACTGTTGCACTCATTGGAGTGGGAATAGTACTTTTTACCCCTACGCTATCCAACACTTTCCCTACTGTTGCACTCTGTGGAGTGGGAATAGTAATGTTTAGCCCTACGCTATACAACTCTTTCCCTACTCTTTCTCTGTCTGGAGTGGGAATAGTAATTTGTACATCTCCGCTATCCAATACTTTCCCTACTGTTGCACTCACTGGAGTGGGAATAGTAATTTTGACCCCTCCGCTATCCAAAACTTTCCCTACTGTTGCACTCACTGGAGTGGGAGTAGTAATTTTTACCCCTACACTATCCAACACTTTCCCTACAGTTGCACTCTCTGGAGTGGGAATAGTAATTTTTACCCATACGCTATCCAACACTTTCCCTACTGTTGCACTCACTGGAGTGGGAATAGTAATTTTTACCCCTTCGCTATCCAACACTTTCCTAACTGTTGCACTCTCTGGAGTGGGAATAGTAATTTTTAACCCTCTGCTATCCAACACTTTCCCTACTGTTGCACTCACGGGAGTGGGAATAGTAATTTTGACCCCTACGCTATCCAACACTTTCCCTACTGTTGCACTCTGTGGAGTGGTAATAGTAATTTTTGCCCATTCGCCATCCAACACTTTCCTAACTGTTGCACTCCCTGGATTGGGAATAGTAATCTTTTCCCCTATGCTATCCAACTCTTTCCCTAGTCTTGCACTCTCTGGAGTGGGAATAGTAATTTTTACCCCTCCGCTATCCAAAGCTTTCCCTACTGTTGCACTCACTGGAGTGGGAATAGTAATTTTTATCCCTACGCTATCCACAATTTCCCTACTGTTGCACTCACTGAAGTGGGAATAGTAATTTTTATCCCTACGCTATTCAACACTTTCCCTACTGTTGCACTCTTTGGAGTGGGAATAGTAATTTTTACCCCTACGCTATCCAACTTTTTCCCTACTGTTGTACTCACTAGAGTGGTAATAGTAATTTTTACCCCTTCGCTATCCAACACTTTCCTAACTGTTGCACTCTCTGGAGTGGGAATAGTAATTTTTAACCCTCTGCTATCCAACACTTTCCCTACTGTTGCACTCATTGGAGTGGGAATAGTAATTTTTACCCCTACGCTATCCAACACTTTCCCTACTGTTGCACTCTGTGGAGTGGGAATAGTAATGTTTACCCCTACGCTATCCAACTCTTTCCCTACTCTTGCTCTCTCCGGAGTGGGAATAGTAATTTGTACATCTCCGCTATCCAATACTTTCCCTACTGTTCCACTCAGTGGAGTGGGAATAGTAATTTTTACCCCTACACTATCCAACACTTTCCCTACTGTTGCACTCACTGGACTGGGAATAGTAATTTTTACCCCTTCACTATCCAACACTTTCCCTACTTTTGCACTCTGTGGAGTGGGAATAGTAATTTTTACCCCTATGCTATCCAACTCTTTCCCTACTCTTGCACTCTCTGGAGTGGGAATAGTAATTTGTACATCTCCGCTATCCAATACTTTCCCTACTGTTGCACTCACTGGAGTGGGAATAGTAATTTTTACCCCTCCGCTATCCAACACTTTCCCTACTGTTGCACTCATTGGAGTGGGAATAGTAGTTTTTACCCCTACGCTATCCAACACTTTCCCTACTGTTGCACTCTGTGGAGTGGGAATAGTAATGTTTACCCCTACGCTATCCAACTCTTTCCCTACTCTTGCTCTCTCCGGAGTGGGAATAGTATTTTGTACATCTCCGCTATCCAATACTTTCCCTACTGTTGCACTCATTGGAGTGGGAATAGTAATTTTTACCCCTACGCTATCCAACACTTTCCCTACTGTTGCACTCTCTGGAGTGAGAATAGTAATTTTTACCCCTCCGCTATCCAACACTTTCCCTACTGTTGCACTCACTGGAGTGGGAATAGTAATTTTTACCCCTACGCTATCCAACTCTTCCCCTACTCTTGCACTCTCTGGAGTGGGAATAGTAATTCGTACATCTCCGCTATCCAATACTTTCCCTACTGTTGCACTCACTGGAGTGGGAATAGTAATTTTTACCCCTCCGCTATCCAAAACTTTCCCTACTGTTGCAGTCACTGGAGTGGGTATAGTAATTTTTATCCCTACGCTAATCAACACTTTCCCTTCTGTTGCACTCTTTGGAGTGAGAATAGTAATTTTTACCCCTACGCTATCCAACTTTTCCCCTACTGTTGCACTCACTAGAGTGGTAATAGTAATTTTTACCCCTTCGCTATCCAACACTTTCCTAACTGTTGCACTCTCTGGAGTGGGAATAGTAATTTTTACCCCTCCGCTATCCAACACTTTCCCTACTGTTGCACTCATTGGAGTGGGAATAGTAATTTTACCCCTACGCTATCCAACACTTTCCCTACTGTTGCACTCTGTGGAGTGGGAATAGTAATGTTTAGCCCTACGCTATACAACTCTTTCCCTACTCTTTCTCTGTCTGGAGTGGGAATAGTAATTTGTACATCTCCGCTATCCAATACTTTCCCTACTGTTGCACTCACTGGAGTGGGAATAGTAATTTTGACCCCTCCGCTATCCAAAACTTTCCCTACTGTTGCACTCACTGGAGTGGGAGTAGTAATTTTTACCCCTAAACTATCCAACACTTTCCCTACAGTTGCACTCTCTGGAGTGGGAATAGTAATTTTTACCCATACGCTATCCAACACTTTCCCTACTGTTGCACTCACTGGAGTGGGAATAGTAATTTTTACCCCTTCGCTATCCAACACTTTCCTGACTGATGCACTCTCTGGAGTGAGAATAGTAATTTTTACCCCTCTGCTATCCAACACTTTCCCTACTGTTGCACTCACGGGAGTGGGAATAGTAATTTTGACCCCTACGCTATCCAACACTTTCCCTACTGTTGCACTCTGTGGAGTGGTAATAGTAATTTTTGCCCATTCGCCATCCAACACTTTCCTAACTGTTGCACTCCCTGGATTGGGAATAGTAATCTTTTCCCCTATGCTATCCAACTCTTTCCCTAGTCTTGCACTCTCTGGAGTGGGAATAGTAATTTTTACCCCTCCGCTATCCAAAGCTTTCCCTACTGTTGCACTCACTGGAGTGGGAATAGTAATTTTTATCCCTACGCTATCCACAATTTCCCTACTGTTGCACTCACTGAAGTGGGAATAGTAATTTTTATCCCTACGCTATTCAACACTTTCCCTACTGTTGCACTCTTTGGAGTGGGAATAGTAATTTTTACCCCTACGCTATCCAACTTTTTCCCTACTGTTGTACTCACTAGAGTGGTAATAGTAATTTTTACCCCTTCGCTATCCAACACTTTCCTAACTGTTGCACTCTCTGGAGTGGGAATAGTAATTTTTAACCCTCTGCTATCCAACACTTTCCCTACTGTTGCACTCATTGGAGTGGGAATAGTAATTTTTACCCCTACGCTATCCAACACTTTCCCTACTGTTGCACTCTGTGGAGTGGGAATAGTAATGTTTACCCCTACGCTATCCAACTCTTTCCCTACTCTTGCTCTCTCCGGAGTGGGAATAGTAATTTGTACATCTCCGCTATCCAATACTTTCCCTACTGTTCCACTCAGTGGAGTGGGAATAGTAATTTTTGACCCTACACTATCCAACACTTTCCCTACTGTTGCACTCACTGGACTGGGAATAGTAATTTTTACCCCTTCACTATCCAACACTTTCCCTACTTTTGCACTCTGTGGAGTGGGAATAGTAATTTTTACCCCTATGCTATCCAACTCTTTCCCTACTCTTGCACTCTCTGGAGTGGGAATAGTAATTTGTACATCTCCGCTATCCAATACTTTCCCTACTGTTGCACTCACTGGAGTGGGAATAGTAATTTTTACCCCTCCTCTATCCAAAATTTTCCCTACTGTTGCACTCACTGGAGTGGGAGTAGTAATGTTTACCCCTACGCTATCCAACACTTTCCCTACAGTTGCACTCTCTGGAGTGGGAATAGTAATTTTTACCCCTTCGCTATCCAACACTTTCCTAACTGTTGCACTCTCTGGAGTGGGAATACTAATTTTTACCCCTACGCTATCCAACACTTTCCCTACTGTTGCACTCACTGGAGTGGGAATAGTAATTTTTACCCCTTCGCTATCCAACACTTTCCTAACTGATGCACTCTCTGGAGTGAGAATAGTAATTTTTGCCCCTCTGCTATCCAACACTTTCTTTACTGTTGCACTCTGTGGAGTGGGAATAGTAATTTTTGCCCCTCCGCTATCCAACTCTTTCCCTACTCTTGCACTCTCTGGAGTGGGAATAGTTTACATCTCCGCTATCCAATACTTTCCCTACTGTTGCACTCACTGGAGTGGGAATAGTAATTTTTACCCCTCCGCTATCCAAAGCTTTCCCTACTGTTGCACTCACTGGAGTGGGAATAGTAATTTTTATCCCTACGCTATCCAACACTTTCCCTACTGTTGCACTCACTGGAGTGGGAATAGTAATTTTTACCCCTAAGCTATCCAACACTTTCCCTACTGTTGCACTCACTGGAATGGGAATAGTAATTTTTACCCATTCGCCATCCAACACTTTCCTAACTGTTGCACTCTCTGGAGTGGGAATAGTAATTTTTACCCCTCTGCTATCCAACACTTTCCCTACTTTTGCACTCGGTGGAGTGGGAATAGTAATCTTTACCCCTATGCTATCCAACTCTTTCCCTAGTCTTGCACTCTCTGGAGTGGGAATAGTAATTTGTACATTCCGCTATCCAATACTTTCCCTACTGTTGCACTCACTGGAGTGGGAATAGTAATTTTTACCCCTCTGCTATCCAAAGCTTTCCCTACTGTTGCACTCACTGGAGTGGGAATAGTAATTTTTATCCCTACGCTATCCAACACTCTCCCTACTGTTGCACTCACTGGAGTGGGAATAGTAATTTGTACCCATCCGCTATCCAAAACTTTCCCTACTGTTGCACTCACTGGCGTGTGAATAGTAATTTTTACCCCTCCGCTATCCAACACTTTTCCTACTGTTGCACTCACTGGAGTGGGAATAGTAATTTTTACCCCTACGCTATCCAACTCTTCCCCTACTCTTGCACTCTCTGGAGTGGGAATAGTAATTCGTACATCTCCGCTATCCAATACTTTCCCTACTGTTGCAATCACTGGAGTGGGAATAGTAATTTTTACCCCTCCGCTATCCAACACTTTTCCTACTGTTGCACTCACTGGCGTGGGAATAGTAATTTTTACCCCTACGCTATCCAACACTTTCCCTACTGTTGCACTCACTGGAGTGGGAATAGTAATTTTCACCCCTTCGCTATCCAACACTTTCCTAACTGTTGCACTCTCTGGAGTGAGAATAGTAATTTTTACCCCTCCGCTATCCAACACTTTCCCTACTGTTGCACTCACTGGAGTGGGAATAGTAATTTTTACCCCTACGCTATCCAACTCTTCCCCTACTCTTGCACTCTCTGGAGTGGGAATAGTAATTCGTACATCTCCGCTATCCAATACTTTCCCTACTGTTGCAATCACTGGAGTGGGAATAGTAATTTTTACCCCTCCGCTATCCAAAACTTTCCCTACTGTTGCACTCACTGGAGTGGGTATAGTAATTTTTATCCCTACACTAATCAACACTTTCCCTACTGTTGCACTCTTTGGAGTGAGAATAGTAATTTTTACCCCTACGCTATCCAACTTTTTCCCTACTGTTGCACTCACTAGAGTGGTAATAGTAATTTTTACCCCTACGCTATCCAACACTTTCCCTACTGTTGCACTCTGTGGAGTGGGAATAGTAATGTTTACCCCTACGCTATACAACTCTTTCCCTACTCTTGCTCTGTCTGGAGTGGGAATAGTAATTTGTACATCTCCGCTATCCAATGCTTTCCCTACTATTCCACTCAGTGGAGTGGGAATAGTAATTTTTACCCCTCCGCTATCCAAAACTTTCCCTAATGTTGCACTCACTGGAGTGGGAATAGTAATTTTTACCCATACGCTATCCAACACTTTCCCTACTGTTGCACTCTCTGGAGTTGGAATAGTAATTGTTACCCCTACACTATCCAACACTTTCCCTACTGTTGCACTCACTGGAGTGGGAATGGTAATTTTTACCACTTTGCTATCCAACACTTTCCCTACTTTTGCACTCTGTGGAGTGGGAATAGTAATTTTTACCCCTATGCTATCCAACTCTTTCCCTACTCTTGCACTCTCTGGAGTGGGAATAGTAATTTGTACATCTCCGCTATCCAATACTTTCCCTACTGTTGCACTCACTGGAGTGGGAATTGTAATTTTGACCCCTCCGCTATCCAAAACTTTCCCTACTGTTGCACTGACTGAAGTGGGAGTAGTAATTTTTACCCCTACGCTATCCAACACTTTCCCTACTGTTGCACTCTCTGGAGTGGGAATAGTAATTTTTACCCCTACGCTATCCAACACTTTCCCTACTGTTGCACTCACTGGAGTGGGAATAGTAATTTTTACCCCTTCGCTATCCAACACTTTCCTAACTGATGCACTCTTTGGAGTGAGAATAGTAATTTTTGCCCCTCTGCTATCCAACACTTTCCCTATTGTTGAACTCACGGGAGTGGGAATAGTAATTTTTACCCCTACGCTATCTAACACTTTCCCTACTGTTGCACTCTGTGGAGTGGGATTAGTAATGTTTGCCCCTCCGCTATCCAACTCTTTCCCTACTCTTGCACTCTCTGGAGTGGGAATAGTTTACATATCCGCTATCCAATACTTTCCCTACTGTTGCACTCACTGGAGTGGGAATAGTAATGTTTACCCCTCCGCTATCCAAAGCTTTCCCTACTGTTGCACTCACTGAAGTGGGAATAGTCATTTTTATCCCTACGCTATCCAACACTTTCCCTACTGTTTCACTCACTGGAGTGGGAATAGTAATTTTTACCCATTCGCCATCCAACACTTTCCTAACTGTTGCACTCTCTGGAGTGGGAATAGTAATTTTTACCCCTCTGCTATCCAACACTTTCCCTACTTTCGCACTCTGTGAAGTGGCAATAGTAATTTGTACATCTCTGCTATACAATATTTTCCCTACCGTTGCACTCACTGGAGTGGGAATAGTAATTTTTACCCCTCCACTATCCAAAGCTATCCCTACTGTTGCACTCACTGGAGTGGGAATAGTAATTTTTATCCCTACACTATCCAACACTTTCCCTACTGTTGCACTCACTGGAGTGGGAATAGTAATTTTTACCCCTACGCTATCCAACACTTTCCCTACTGTTGCACTCTCTGGAGTGAGAATAGTAATTTTTACCCCTCCGCTATCCAACACTTTCCCTACTGTTGCACTCACTGGAGTGGGAATAGTAATTTTTACCCCTACGCTATCCAACTCTTCCCCTACTCTTGCACTCTCTGGAGTGGGAATAGTAATTCGTATATCTCCGCTATCCAATACTTTCCCTACTGTTGCACTCACTGGAGTGGGAATAGTAATTTTTACCCCTCCGCTATCCAAAACGTTCCCTACTGTTGCACTCACTGGAGTGGGTATAGTAATCTTTATCCCTACGCTAATCAACACTTTCCCTACTGTTGCACTCTTTGGAGTGAGAATAGTAATTTTTACCCCTACGCTATCCAACTTTTTCCCTACTGTTGCACTCACTAGAGTGGTAATAGTAATTTTTACCCCTTCGCTATCCAACACTTTCCTAACTGTTGCACTCTCTGGAGTGGGAATAGTAATTTTTACCCCTCCGCTATCCAACACTTTCCCTACTGTTGCACTCATTGGAGTGGGAATAGTAATTTTTACCCCTACGCTATCCAACACGTTCCCTACTGTTGCACTTTGTGGAGTGGGAATAGTAATGTTTACCCCTACGCTATACAACTCTTTCCCTACTCTTGCTCTGTCTGGAGTGGGAATAGTAATTTGTACATCTCCGCTATCCAATACTTTCCCTACTGTTCCACTCAGTGGAGTGGAAATAGTAATTTTTACCCCTCCGCTATCCAAAACATTCCCTACTGTTGCACTCACTGGAGTGGGAATAATAATTTTTACCCCTACGCTATCCAACACTTTCCCTACTGTTGCACTCTCTGGAGTGGGAATAGTAATTTTTACCCCTATACTATCCAACACTTTCCCTACTGTTGCACTCACTGGAGTGGGAATAGTAATTTTTACCACTTTGCTATCCAACACTTTCCCTACTTTTGCACTCTGTGGAGTGGGAATAGTAATTTTTACCCCTATGCTATCCAACTCTTTCCCTACTCTTGCACTCTCTGGAGTGGGAATAGTAATTTGTACATCTCCGCTATCCAATTCTTTCCCTACTGTTGCACTCACTGGAGTGGGAATAGTAATTTTCACCCCTCCGCTATCCAAAACTTTCCCTACTATTGAAATCACTGGAGTGGGAGTAGTATTTTTCCCCTACGCTATCCAACACTTTCCCTACTGTTGCACTCTCTGGAGTGGGAATAGTAATTTTTACCCCTACGCTATCCAACACTTTCCCTAAAGTTGCACTGACTGGAGTGGGAATAGTAATTTTTACCCCTCCGCTATCCAACACTTTCCTAACTGATGCACTCACTGGAGTGAGAATAGTAATTTTTGCCGTCCTGCTATCCAACACTTTCCCTACTGTTGAACTCACGGGAGTGGGAATAGTAATTTTTACCCCTACGCTATCCAACACTTTCCCTACTGTTGCACTCTGTGGAGTGGGATTAGTAATTTTTGCCCCTCCGCTATCCAACTCTTTCCCTACTCTTGCACTCTCTGGAGTGGGAATAGTTTACATCTCCGCTATCCAATTCTTTCCCTACTGTTGCACTCACTGGAGTGGGAATAGTAATTTTTACCCCTCCGCTATCCAAAGCTTTCCCTACTGTTGCACTCACTGGAGTGGGAATAGTAATTTTTATCCCTACGCTATCCAACACTTTCCCTACTGTTGCACTCACTGGAGTGGGAATAGTAATTTTTACCCCTACGCTATCCAACACTTTCCCTACTGTTTCACTCACTGGAGTGGGAATAGTAATTTTTACCCATTCGCCATCCAACACTTTCCTAACTGTTGCACTCTCTGGAGTGGGAATAGTAATTTTTACCCGTCCGCTATCCAAAGCTTTCCCTACTGTTGTACTCACTGGAGTGGGAATAGTAATTTTTATCCCTACGCTATCCAACACTTTCCCTACTGTTGCACTCACTGGAGTGGGAATAGTAATTTTTACCCCTCCGCTATCCAACACTTTCCCTACTGTTGCACTCATTGGAGTGGGAATAGTAATTTTTACCCCTACGCTATCCAACACTTTCCCTACTGTTGCACTCTGTGGAGTGGGAATAGTAATGTTTACCCATACGCTATCCAACTCTTTCCCTACTCTTGCTCTCTCCGGATTGGGAATAGTAATTTGTACATCTCCGCTATCCAATACTTTCCCTACTGTTCCACTCAGTGGAGTGGGAATAGTAATTTTTACCCCTCCTCTATCCAAAACTTTCCATACTGTTGCACTCACTGGAGTGGGAATAGTAATTTTTACCCCTACGCTATCCAACACTTTGCCTACTGTTGCACTCTCTGGAGTGGGAATAGTAATTTTTACCCATACACTATCCAACACTTTCCCTACTGTTGCACTCACTGGAGTGGGAATAGTAATTTTTACCCCTTCGCTATCCAACACTTTCCCTACTTTTGCACTCTGTGGAGTGGGGATAGTAATTTTTACCCCTACGCTATCCAACACTTTCCCTACGGTTGCACTCTCTGGAGTGGGAATAGTAATTTTTACCCCTACGCTATCCAACACTTTCCCTACTGTTGCACTCACTGGAGTGGGAATAGTAATTTTTACCCCTTCGCTATCCAACACTTTCCTGACTGATGCACTCTCTGGAGTGAGAATAGTAATTTTTACCCCTCTGCTATCCAACACTTTCCCTACTGTTGCACTCACGGGAGTGGGAATAGTAATTTTGACCCCTACGCTATCCAACACTTTCCCTACTGTTGCACTCTGTGGAGTGGGAATAGTAATTTTTACCCCTACGCTATCCCCACTCCAGACAGTGCAAGAGTAGGGAAAGAGTTGGATAGCTTAGGGGTAAAATTACTATTCCCACTCCAGTGAGTGCAACAGTTGGGAAAGTATTGGATAGCGGAGATGTACAAATTACTATTCCCACTCCAGAGAGTGCAAGACAAGGAAAGAGTTGGATAGCATAGAGGTAAAGATTACTATTCCCACTCCACAGAGTGCAAAGTAGGAAAGTGTTGGATAGCAGAGGGTAAAATTACTATTCCCACTCCAGAGAGTGCAACAGTTAGGAAAGTGTTGGATGGTGAATGGGTAAAATTACTATTCCCACTCCAGAGAGTGCAAGAGTAGGTAAAGAGTTGAATAGTTTACATCTCCGCTATCCAATACTTTCCCTACTGTTGCACTCACTGGAGTGGGAATAGTAATTTTTACCCCTCCGCTATCCAAAGCTTTCCCTACTGTTGCACTCACTGGAGTGGGAATAGTAATTTTTATCCCTACGCTATCCAACACTTTCCCTACTGTTGCACTCTCTGGAGTGGGAATAGTAATTGTTACCCCTACGCTATCCAACACTTTCCCTACTGTTGCACTCACTGGAGTTGGAATATTAATTTTTACCCCTTCGCTATCCAACACTTTCCCTACTGTTGCACTCACTGGAGTGGGAATAGTAATTTTTACCCCTTCGCTATCCAACACTTTCCTAACTGATGCACTCTCTGGAGTGAGAATAGTAATTTTTGCCCATTCGCCATCCAACACTTTCCTAACTGTTGCACTCTCTGGAGTGGGAATAGTAATTTTTACCCCTCTGCTATCCAACACTTTCCCTACTTTTGCACTCTGTGGAGTGGGAATAGTAATCTTTTCCCCTATGCTATCCAACTCTTTCCCTAGTCTTGCACTCTCTGGAGTGGGAATAGTAATTTTTAGCCCTCCGCTATCCAAAGCTTTCCCTACTGTTGCACTCACTGGAGTGGGAATAGTAATTTTTATCCCTACGCTATCCACACTTTCCCTACTGTTGCACTCACTGAAGTGGGAATAGTAATTTTTATCCCTACGCTATTCAACACTTTCCCTACTGTTGCACTCTTTGGAGTGGGAATAGTAATTTTTACCCCTACGCTATCCAACTTTTTCCCTACTGTTGTACTCACTAGAGTGGTAATCGTAATTTTTACCCCTTCGCTATCCAACACTTTCCTAACTGTTGCACTCTCTGGAGTGGGAATAGTAATTTTTACCCCTCCGCTATCCAACACTTTCCCTACTGTTGCACTCATTGGAGTGGGAATAGTAATTTTTACCCCTACGCTATCCAACACTTTCCCTACTCTTGCTCTCTCCGGAGTGGGAATAGTAATTTGTACATCTCCGCTATCCAATACTTTCCCTACTGTTCCACTCAGTGGAGTGGGAATAGTAATTTTTACCCCTCCTCTATCCAAAACTTTCCCTACTGTTGCACTCACTGGAGTGGGAATAGTAATTTTTACCCCTACGCTATCCAACACTTTGCCTACTGTTGCACTCTCTGGAGTGGGAATAGTAATTTTTACCCCTACACTATCCAACACTTTCCCTACTGTTGCACTCACTGGAGTGGGAATAGTAATTTTTACCCCTTCACTATCCAACACTTTCCCTACTTTTGCACTCTGTGGCGTGGGAATAGTAATTTTTACCCCTATGCTATCCAACTCTTTCCCTACTCTTGCTCTCTCTGGAGTGGGAATAGTAATTTGTACATCTCCGCTATCCAATACTTTCCCTACTGTTGCACTCACTGGAGTGGGAATAGTAATTTTTACCCCTCCTCTATCCAAAACTTTCCCTACTGTTGCACTCACTGGAGTGGGAGTAGTAATTTTTACCCCTACGCTATCCAACACTTTCCCTACAGTTGCACTCTCTGGAGTGGGAATAGTAATTTTTACCACTACGCTATCCAACACTTTCCCTACTGTTGCACTCACTGGAGTGGGAATAGTAATTTTTACCCCTTCGCTATCCAACACTTTCCTGACTGATGCACTCTCTGGAGTGAGAATAGTAATTTTTACCCCTCTGCTATCCAACACTTTCCCTACTGTTGCACTCACGGGAGTGGGAATAGTAATTTTGACCCCTACGCTATCCAACACTTTCCCTACTGTTGCACTCTGTGGAGTGGGAATAGTAATTTTACCCCTACGCTATCCAACTCTTTCCCTACTCTTGCACTCTCTGGAGTGGGAATAGTTTACATCTCCGCTATCCAATACTTTCCCTACTGTTGCACTCACTGGAGTGGGAATAGTAATTTTTACCCCTCCGCTATCCAAAGCTTTCCCTACTGTTGCACTCACTGGAGTGGGTATAGTAATTTTTATCCCTACGCTATCCAACACTTTCCCTACTGTTGCACTCTCTGGAGTGGGAATAGTAATTTTTACCCCTACGCTATCCAACACTTTCCCTACTGTTGCACTCACTGGAGTTGGAATATTAATTTTACCCCTTCGCTATCCAACACTTTCCTAACTGTTGCACTCTCTGGAGTGGGAATACTAATTTTTACCCCTACGCTATCCAACACTTTCCCTACTGTTGCACTCACTGGAGTGGGAATAGTAATTTTTACCCCTTCGCTATCCAACACTTTCCTAACTGATGCACTCTCTGGAGTGAGAATAGTAATTTTTGCCCCTCTGCTATCCAACACTTTCCCTACTGTTGCACTCATGGGAGTGGGAATAGTAATTTTTACCCCTACGCTATCCAACACTTTCTTTACTGTTGCACTCTGTGGAGTGGGAATAGTAATTTTTGCCCCTCCGCTATCCAACTCTTTCCCTACTCTTGCACTCTCTGGAGTGGGAATAGTTTACATCTCCGCTATCCAATACTTTCCCTACTGTTGCACTCACTGGAGTGGGAATAGTAATTTTTACCCCTCCGCTATCCAAAGCTTTCCCTACTGTTGCACTCACTGGAGTGGGAATAGTAATTTTTATCCCTACGCTATCCAACACTTTCCCTACTGTTGCACTCACTGGAGTGGGAATAGTAATTTTTACCCCTAAGCTATCCAACACTTTCCCTACTGTTGCACTCACTGTAATGGGAATAGTAATTTTTACCCATTCGCCATCCAACACTTTCCTAACTGTTGCACTCTCTGGAGTGGGAATAGTAATTTTTACCCCACTGCTATCCAACACTTTCCCTACTTTTGCACTCTGTGGAGTGGGAATAGTAATCTTTACCCCTATGCTATCCAACTCTTTCCCTAGTCTTGCACTCTCTGGAGTGGGAATAGTAATTTGTACATCTCCGCTATCCAATACTTTCCCTACTGTTGCACTCACTGGAGTGGGAATAGTAATGTTTACCCCTCCGCTATCCAAAGCTTTCCCTACTGTTGCACTCACTGGAGTGGGAATAGTAATTTTTATCCCTACGCTATCCAACACTCTCCCTACTGTTGCACTCACTGGAGTGGGAATAGTAATTTTTATCCCTAGGCTATTCAACACTTTCCCTACTGTTGCACTCTTTGGAGTGGGAATAGTAATTTTTACCCCTACGCTATCCAACTTTTTCCCTACTGTTGCACTCACTAGAGTGGTAATAGTAATTTTTACCCCTTCGCTATCCAACACTTTCCTAACTGTTGCACTCTCTGGAGTGGGAATAGTAATTTTTACCCCTCCGCTATCCAAAACTTTCCCTACTGTTGCACTCATTGGAGTGGGAATAGTAATTTTTACCCCTACGCTATCCAACACTTCCCTACTGTTGCACTCTGTGGAGTGGGAATAGTAATGTTTACCCCTACGCTATCCAACTCTTTCCCTACTCTTGCTCTTTCCGGTGTGGGAATAGTAATTTGTACATCTCCGCTATCCAATACTTTCCCTACTGTTCCACTCAGTGGAGTGGGAATAGTAATTTTTACCCCTCCTCTATCCAAAACTTTCCCTACTGTTGCACTCACTGGAGTGGGAATAGTAATGTTTACCCCTACGCTATCCAACACTTTGCCTACTGTTGCACTCTCTGGAGTGGGAATAGTAATTTTTACCCATACACTATCCAACACTTTCCCTACTGTTGCACTCACTGGAGTGGGAATAGTAATTTTTACCCCTTCGCTATCCAACACTTTCCCTACTTTTGCACTCTGTGGAGTGGGGATAGTAATTTTTACCCCTATGCTATCCAACTCTTTCCCTACTCTTGTACTCTCTGGAGTGGGAATAGTAATTTGTACATCTCCGCTATCCAATACTTTCCCTACTGTTGCACTCACTGGAGTGGGAATAGTAATTTTTACCCCTCCGCTATCCAAAACTTTCCCTACTGTTGCACTCACTGGAGTGGGAGTAGTAATTTTTACCCCTACGCTATCCAACACTTTCCCTACAGTTGCACTCTCTGGAGTGGGAATAGTAATTTTTACCCCTACGCTATCCAACACTTTCCCTACTGTTGCACTCACTGGAGTGGGAATAGTAATTTTTACCCCTTCGCTATCCAACACTTTCCTGACTGATGCACTCTCTGGAGTGAGAATAGTAATTTTTATCCCTCTGCTATCCAACACTTTCCCTACTGTTGCACTCACGGGAGTGGGAATAGTAATTTTGACCCCTACGCTATCCAACACTTTCCCTACTGTTGCACTCTGTGGAGTGGGAATAGTAATTTTTACCCCTACGCTATCCCCACTCCAGACAGTGCAAGAGTAGGGAAAGAGTTGGATAGCGTAGGGGTAAAAATTACTATTCCCACTCCAGTGAGTGCAACAGTAGGGAAAGTATTGGATAGCGGAGATGTACAAATTACTATTCCCACTCCAGAGAGTGCAAGACAAGGGAAAGAGTTGGATAGCATAGGGGTAAAGATTACTATTCCCACTCCACCGAGTGCAAAAGTAGGAAAGTGTTGATAGCAGAGGGGTAAAAATTACTATTCCCACTCCAGAGAGTGCAACAGTTAGGAAAGTGTTGGATGGCGAATGGGTAAAAATTACTATTCCCATTCCAGTGAGTGCAACAGTAGGGAAAGTATTGGATAGCGGAGATGTAAACTATTCCCACTCCAGAGAGTGCAAGAGTAGGGAAAGAGTTGAATAGTTTACATCTCCGCTATCCAATACCTTCCCTACTGTTGCACTCACTGGAGTGGGAATAGTAATTTTTACCCCTCCGCTATCCAAAGCTTTCCCTACTGTTGCACTCACTGGAGTGGGAATAGTAATTTTTATCCCTACGCTATCCAACACTTTCCCTACTGTTGCACTCTCTGGAGTGGGAATAGTAATTTTTACCCCTACGCTATCCAACACTTTCCCTACTGTTGCACTCACTGGAGTTGGAATATTAATTTTTACCCCTTCGCTATCCAACACTTTCCTAACTGTTGCACTCTCTGGAGTGGGAATAGTTGTTTTTACCCCTATGCTATCCAACACTTTCCCTACTGTTGCACTCACTGGAGTGGGAATAGTAATTTTTACCCCTTCGCTATCCAACACTTTCCTAACTGATGCACTCTCTGGAGTGAGAATAGTAATTTTTGCCCATTCGCCATCCAACACTTTCCTAACTGTTGCACTCTCTGGAGTGGGAATAGTAATTTTTACCCCTCTGCTATCCAACTCTTTCCCTACTCTTGCTCTCTCCGGAGTGGGAATAGTAATTTGTACATCTCCTCTATCCAATACTTTCCCTACTGTTCCACTCAGTGGAGTGGGAATAGTAATTTTTACCCCTCCTCTATCCAAAACTTTCCCTACTGTTGCACTCAGTGGAGTGGGAATAGTAATTTTTACCCCTACGCTATCCAACACTTTGCCTACTGTTGCACTCTCTGGAGTGGGAATAGTAATTTTACCCCTACACTATCCAACACTTTCCCTACTGTTGCACTCACTGGAGTGGGAATAGTAATTTTTACCCCTTCACTATCCAACACTTTCCCTACTTTTGCACTCTGTGGAGTGGGAATAGTAATTTTTACCCCTATGCTATCCAACTCTTTCCCTACTCTTGCAGTCTCTGGAGTGGGAATAGTAATTTGTACATCTCCGCTATCCAATACTTTCCCTACTGTTGCACTCACTGGAGTGGGAATAGTAATTTTTACCCCTCCTCTATCCAAAACTTTCCCTACTGTTGCACTCACTGGAGTGGGAGTAGCAATTTTTACCCCTACGCTATCCAACACTTTCCCTACAGTTGCACTCTCTGGAGTGGGAATAGTAATTTTTACCCCTACGCTATCCAACACTTTCCCTACTGTTGCACTCACTGGAGTGGGAATAGTAATTTTTACCCCTTCGCTATCCAACACTTTCCTGACTGATGCACTCTCTGGAGTGAGAATAGCAATTTTTACCCCTCTGCTATCCAACACTTTCCCTACTGTTGCACTCACGGGAGTGGGAATAGTAATTTTGACCCCTACGCTATCCAACACTTTCCCTACTGTTGCACTCATTGGAGTGGGAATAGTAATTTTTACCCCTACGCTATCCAACACTTCCCTACTGTTGCACTCTGTGGAGTGGGAATAGTAATGTTTACCCCTACGCTATCCAACTCTTTCCCTACTCTTGCTCTTTCCGGTGTGGGAATAGTAATTTGTACATCTCCGCTATCCAATACTTTCCCTACTGTTCCACTCAGTGGAGTGGGAATAGTAATTTTACCCCTCCTCTATCCAAAACTTTCCCTACTGTTGCACTCACTGGAGTGGGAATAGTAATGTTTACCCCTACGCTATCCAACACTTTGCCTACTGTTGCACTCTCTGGAGTGGGAATAGTAATTTTTACCCATACACTATCCAACACTTTCCCTACTGTTGCACTCACTGGAGTGGGAATAGTAATTTTTACCCCTTCGCTATCCAACACTTTCCCTACTTTTGCACTCTGTGGAGTGGGGATAGTAATTTTTACCCCTATGCTATCCAACTCTTTCCCTACTCTTGTACTCTCTGGAGTGGGAATAGTAATTTGTACATCTCCGCTATCCAATACTTTCCCTACTGTTGCACTCACTGGAGTGGGAATAGTAATTTTTACCCCTCCGCTATCCAAAACTTTCCCTACTGTTGCACTCACTGGAGTGGGAGTAGTAATTTTTACCCCTACGCTATCCAACACTTTCCCTACAGTTGCACTCTCTGGAGTGGGAATAGTAATTTTTACCCCTACGCTATCCAACACTTTCCCTACTGTTGCACTCACTGGAGTGGGAATAGTAATTTTTACCCCTTCGCTATCCAACACTTTCCTGACTGATGCACTCTCTGGAGTGAGAATAGTAATTTTTATCCCTCTGCTATCCAACACTTTCCCTACTGTTGCACTCACGGGAGTGGGAATAGTAATTTTGACCCCTACGCTATCCAACACTTTCCCTACTGTTGCACTCTGTGGAGTGGGAATAGTAATTTTTACCCCTACGCTATCCCCACTCCAGACAGTGCAAGAGTAGGAAAGAGTTGGATAGCGTAGGGTAAAATACTATTCCCACTCCAGTGAGTGCAACAGTAGGAAAGTATTGGATAGCGGAGATGTACTAAATTACTATTCCCACTCCAGAGAGTGCAAGACAAGGGAAGAGTTGGATAGCATAGGTAAAGATTACTATTCCCACTCCACCGAGTGCAAAGTAGGGAAAGTGTTGGATAGCAGAGGCAAAATTACTATTCCCACTCCAGAGAGTGCAACAGTTAGGAAAGTGTTGGATGGCGAATGGGTAAAAATTACTATTCCCATTCCAGTGAGTGCAACAGTAGGAAAGTATTGGATAGCGGAGATGTAACTATTCCCACTCCAGAGAGTGCAAGAGTAGGGAAAGAGTTGAATAGTTTACATCTCCGCTATCCAATACCTTCCCTACTGTTGCACTCACTGGAGTGGGAATAGTAATTTTTACCCCTCCGCTATCCAAAGCTTTCCCTACTGTTGCACTCACTGGAGTGGGAATAGTAATTTTTATCCCTACGCTATCCAACACTTTCCCTACTGTTGCACTCTCTGGAGTGGGAATAGTAATTTTTACCCCTACGCTATCCAACACTTTCCCTACTGTTGCACTCACTGGAGTTGGAATATTAATTTTTACCCCTTCGCTATCCAACACTTTCCTAACTGTTGCACTCTCTGGAGTGGGAATAGTTGTTTTTACCCCTATGCTATCCAACACTTTCCCTACTGTTGCACTCACTGGAGTGGGAATAGTAATTTTTACCCCTTCGCTATCCAACACTTTCCTAACTGATGCACTCTCTGGAGTGAGAATAGTAATTTTTGCCCATTCGCCATCCAACACTTTCCTAACTGTTGCACTCTCTGGAGTGGGAATAGTAATTTTTACCCCTCTGCTATCCAACTCTTTCCCTACTCTTGCTCTCTCCGGAGTGGGAATAGTAATTTGTACATCTCCTCTATCCAATACTTTCCCTACTGTTCCACTCAGTGGAGTGGGAATAGTAATTTTTACCCCTCCTCTATCCAAAACTTTCCCTACTGTTGCACTCAGTGGAGTGGGAATAGTAATTTTTACCCCTACGCTATCCAACACTTTGCCTACTGTTGCACTCTCTGGAGTGGGAATAGTAATTTTTACCCCTACACTATCCAACACTTTCCCTACTGTTGCACTCACTGGAGTGGGAATAGTAATTTTTACCCCTTCACTATCCAACACTTTCCCTACTTTTGCACTCTGTGGAGTGGGAATAGTAATTTTTACCCCTATGCTATCCAACTCTTTCCCTACTCTTGCAGTCTCTGGAGTGGGAATAGTAATTTGTACATCTCCGCTATCCAATACTTTCCCTACTGTTGCACTCACTGGAGTGGGAATAGTAATTTTTACCCCTCCTCTATCCAAAACTTTCCCTACTGTTGCACTCACTGGAGTGGGAGTAGCAATTTTTACCCCTACGCTATCCAACACTTTCCCTACAGTTGCACTCTCTGGAGTGGGAATAGTAATTTTTACCCCTACGCTATCCAACACTTTCCCTACTGTTGCACTCACTGGAGTGGGAATAGTAATTTTTACCCCTTCGCTATCCAACACTTTCCTGACTGATGCACTCTCTGGAGTGAGAATAGCAATTTTTACCCCTCTGCTATCCAACACTTTCCCTACTGTTGCACTCACGGGAGTGGGAATAGTAATTTTGACCCCTACGCTATCCAACACTTTCCCTACTGTTGCACTCTGTGGAGTGGGAATAGTAATTTTTACCCCTACGCTATCCAACTCTTTCCCTACTCTTGCACTCTCTGGAGTGGGAATAGTTTACATCTCCGCTATCCAATACTTTCCCTACTGTTGCACTCACTGGAGTGGGAATAGTAATTTTTACCCCTCCGCTATCCAAAGCTTTCCCTACTGTTGCACTCACTGGAGTGGGTATAGTAATTTTTATCCCTACGCTATCCAACACTTTCCCTACTGTTGCACTCTCTGGAGTGGGAATAGTAATTTTTACCCCTACGCTATCCAACACTTTCCCTACTGTTGCACTCACTGGAGTTGGAATATTAATTTTTACCCCTTCGCTATCCAACACTTTCCTAACTGTTGCACTCTCTGGAGTCGGAATACTAATTTTTACCCCTACGCTATCCAACACTTTCCCTACTGTTGCACTCACTGGAGTGGGAATAGTAATTTTTACCCCTTCGCTATCCAACACTTTCCTAACTGATGCACTCTCTGGAGTGAGAATAGTAATTTTTGCCCCTCTGCTATCCAACACTTTCCCTACTGTTGCACTCACGGGAGTGGGAATAGTAATTTTTACCCCTACGCTATCCAACACTTTCTTTACTGTTGCACTCTGTGGAGTGGGAATAGTAATTTTTGCCCCTCCGCTATCCAACTCTTTCCCTACTCTTGCACTCTCTGGAGTGGGAATAGTTTACATCTCCGCTATCCAATACTTTCCCTACTGTTGCACTCACTGGAGTGGGAATAGTAATTTTTACCCCTCCGCTATCCAAAGCTTTCCCTACTGTTGCACTCACTGGAGTGGGAATAGTAATTTTTATCCCTACGCTATCCAACACTTTCCCTACTGTTGCACTCACTGGAGTGGGAATAGTAATTTTTACCCCTAAGCTATCCAACACTTTCCCTACTGTTGCACTCACTGGAATGGGAATAGTAATTTTTACCCATTCGCCATCCAACACTTTACTAACTGTTGCACTCTCTGGAGTGGGAATAGTAATTTTTACCCCTCTGCTATCCAACACTTTCCCTACTTTTGCACTCTGTGGAGTGGGAATAGTAATCTTTACCCCTATGCTATCCAACTCTTTCCCTAGTCTTGCACTCTCTGGAGTGGGAATAGTAATTTGTACATCTCCGCTAACCAATACTTTCCCTACTGTTGCACTCACTGGAGTGGGAATAGTAATTTTTACCCCTCCGCTATCCAAAGCTTTCCCTACTGTTGCACTCACTGGAGTGGGAATAGTAATTTTTATCCCTACGCTATCCAACACTTTCCCTACTGTTGCACTCACTGAAGTGGGAATAGTAATTTGTATCCCTAGGCTATTCAACACTTTCCCTACTGTTGCACTCTTTGGAGTGGGAATAGTAATTTTTACCCCTACGCTATCCAACTTTTTCCCTACTGTTGCACTCACTAGAGTGGTAATAGTAATTTTTACCCCTTCGCTATCCAACACTTTCTTAACTGTTGCACTCTCTGGAGTGGGAATAGTAATTTTTACCCCTCCGCTATCCAACACTTTCCCTACTGTGGCACTCATTGGAGTGGGAATAGTAATTTTTACCCCTACGCTATCCAACACTTTCCCTACTGTTGCACTCTGTGGAGTGGGAATAGTAATGTTTACCCCTACGCTATCCAACTCTTTCCCTACTCTTGCTCTCTCCGGTGTGGGAATAGTAATTTGTACATCTCCGCTATCCAATACTTTCCCTACTGTTCCACTCAGTGGAGTGGGAATAGTAATTTTTACCCCATCTCTATCCAAAACTTTCCCTACTGTTGCACTCACTGGAGTGGGAATAGTAATTTTTACCCCTACGCTATCCAACACTTTCCCTACTGTTTCACTCTCTGGAGTGGGAATAGTAATTTTTACCCCTACACTATCCAACACTTTCCCTACTGTTGCACTCACTGGAGTGGGAATAGTAATTTTTACCCCTTCGCTATCCAACACTTTCCCTACTTTTGCACTCTGTGGAGTGGGAATAGTAATTTTTACCCCTATGCTATCCAACTCTTTCCCTACTCTTGCACTCTCTGGTGTGGGAATAGTAATTTGTACATCTCCGCTATCCAATACTTTCCCTACTGTTGAACTCACTGGAGTGGGAATAGTAATTTTACCCCTCCGCTATCCAAAACTTTCCCTACTGTTGCACTCACTGGAGTGGGAGTAGTAATTTTTACCCCTACGCTATCCAACACTTTCCCTACAGTTGCACTCTCTGGAGTGGGAATAGTAATTTTTACCCCTACGCTATCCAACACTTTCCCTACTGTTGCACTCACTGGAGTGGGAATAGTAATTTTTACCCATTCTGCCATCCAACACTTTCCCTAACTGTTGCACTCACGGGAGTGGGAATAGTAATTTTTACCCCTACGCTATCCAACACTTTCCCTACTGTTGCACTCTGTGGAGTGGGAATAGTAATTTTTACCCCTACGCTATCCAACTCTTTCCCTACTCTTGCACTCTCTGGAGTGGGAATAGTTTACATCTCCGCTATCCAATACTTTCCCTACTGTTGCACTCACTGGAGTGGGAATAGTAATTTTTACCCCTCCGCTATCCAAAGCTTTCCCTACTGTTGCACTCACTGGAGTGGGAATAGTAATTTGTATCCCTACGCTATCCAACACTTTCCCTACTGTTGCACTCTCTGGAGTGGGAATAGTAATTTTTACCCCTACGCTATCCAACACTTTCCCTACTGTTTTACTCATTGGAGTGGGAATAGTAATTATTACCCCTTCGCTATCCAACACTTTCCCTACTGTTTTACTCATTGGAGTGGGAATAGTAATTTTTACCCCTACGCTATCCAACACTTTCCCTACTCTTACACTCTGTGGAGTGGGAATAGTAATTTTTACCCCTACGCTATCCAACTCTTTCCCTACTCTTGCACTCTCTGGAGTGGGAATAGTAATTTGTACATCTCCGCTATCCAATACATTCCCTACTGTTGCACTCAGTGGAGTGGGAATAGTAATTTTTACACCTTCGCTATCCAACACTTTCCCTACTGTTGCACTCAGTTGAGTGGGAATAGTAATTTTTACCCCTACGCTATCCAACACTTTCCCTACTCTTGCACTCTGTGGAGTGGGAATAGTAATTTTTACCCTTACGCTATCCAACTCTTTCCCTACTCTTGCACTCTCTGGAGTGGGAATAGTAATTTGTGCATCTCCGCTATCCAATACTTTCCCTACTGTTGCACTCAGTGGAGTGGGAATATAAATTTTTACACCTCCCCTATCCAACACTTTCCCTACTGTTGCACTAACTGGAGTGGGAGTAGTAATTTTTACCCCTTCGCTATCCAACTCTTTCCTAACTGTTGCACTCTCTGGAGTGGGAATAGTAATTTTTACCCCTGCGCTATCCAACACTTTCCCTACTGTTGCAGTCTCTGGAGTGGGAATAGTAATTTTTATCCTTACGCTATCCAACACTTTCCCTACTGTTGCACTCTCTGGAGTGGGAATCGTAATTTTATCCCCTCCGCTATCCAATATTTTCTCTACTGTTTTAGTTAATGTAGTGTAAAATGTATTTTAAAAAGATTAAAAATATTGTAATATTTTAATTTGTTATATATATTTTTATTTTTTATTTATATTATTGGTGTATGTGTATATATATGTATTTCTAATTTTTAATATGTTTTTTAACAATGTATAAGGTGTCCATTACGATGTCGGGCGGATAATAATCCGCCACCAACCACAGTGGCGAAAATCCGCCCGCCTACACCCTCTGAATACCGACCGAGCAATTACGATGCCGCGAACCGAAAACCGCCGGAGGCGGAAAATAAACAGAAAAAACCGCCCGCCCATGTCCGAGTCCAAGTCCATCCGCCCGCCACGGACGGAAAGACGCACGAAAAGCCAAAACCGCCCGCCCTGACGACCGAGACACCGCCCGTCAAATTAGGACCGTACCGACATGAGTTCGGGAAATCCACAAATACACCGCCCGCCAGCGCAAACAACAGTGACGAAAATGGACACGGCGGAAGCCCTGGCGGCCACCTCCATGCACAGAAACCATCCGCTGACGAAAACAAACACACACAACATGGCCAACAAGTCCACACAGCAACCCACGCTCAAAAATCCAAACACAGTACACATCCCTGAAACACCCCCCCCCGGACATACAAATCAACTACAAATCCCAGAACACCAGCCACAACACACCTGAAAACAACAGACCATCATGACACACCCACATAGGTAAGTACAAAACCAGCCCCTCCACAGACCACAACCCCCTGCAACATTACAAACTGAGGACGAAAGCACACAACACAGCGAGACAGAAAGGACAGCAGTACACCACAGACACGCACCTATCACACCCATCACCACCACCACCACCAAACTCCTGACCCACAAACCCCCTGCACATCACACACCACACACCGCACCAGCACCACAAACACCAAAACACACACCATGGCATCACACAGAATGCCCAAGTTCACTTCCACCGAGCTGACGGTCATGGTCGACGAGATCGTCAAGGTGCACCCACAAATCTATGGCAACCAGGTCCAACAGACACCACTATCCACCAGAAACCGGTTGTGGAGCAGGATCGTAGACCAGGTCAATGCAGTCGGGAACGTTCCACGCAACAGAGGAGAAATTAACAAAAGGTGGAACGACCTCAAAAGCATGGTCAAGAAGAAGGAGAGCAAAAATCGAGAGCTGGCTGCCAGGACTGGCGGAGGGAATCCCGCGCTATTCAAGACCTTCAAGGCGTGGGAGGAGAAGGTGCGAGTCATCATACATCCGGAGATCCTCACCGGATTACCAGGGGGAGTGGAGGCTGGTAAGTACAAACAAACGTATACCAGCACACCGCTATGTACTCACATGCACAACCACCATGCCATAGCTCCTAGGGACAAACACCCCCATGTCCAGTACACAATACACAAGACAACACCCACACATGCAACAGACACTCACACACACTCAGCCCAAAGCTACCAACTAACAAAACCATGGGGGCATGTGTACAGTCAGCCAGCACCTTAACTACCACCAGGTCCCCTTGTACTCCAGATGCGCCAGAAGGAGCACTCCCCACACCCACATCCATGTGTCCGCCATAGCTGCACTGACCGACAAGTAACAGGTAATTAGCCGGAACACAAAGACAGTGGGTCGGAGGGGGGACAGCTGAAGTAAAACACCCACCAGGCCCCCACCACCACAGACCAGCAAGGTGGAGCACACCCCACATCCATGTGTCTGCCATAGCTGCACTGACCGACAAGTAACAGGTAATTAGCCGGAACACAAAGACAGTGGGTCGGAGGGGGACAGCTGAAGTAAAACACCCACCAGGCTCCCACTCCCACAGACCAGCAAGGTGGAGCACCCCTCCCTCCCAGTACCATGTGGCATCCATTGCATTGCGCACTCAGAAACAACCTGTAGGTGGGAAACTGTACAGGGCGGGGCGCCTGTAGGCATGAGGACTGTACTACGACTGACACATGGGACATGTCACGTAGCAGAGGAACACGCAGCACTGCTCCCAGTCACAATCATGAGACCAATGTGCACACGGACATGTTCAACAGAGTCAAACCCCACATGACCCATCACAGATACAGCAACACCTAAGGAGCCACGTCTGCATGCACAAGTCCCACTGGAGCACAGACCCACACGGCAGGCACTGTGCCACCCATCACACACATCAGCAACACCATCGAAGTCCTGTCCATGTAGTCATCACTGCCTGTCACCCACACATCGTACAACAACGCCCACGTAAGACAGACCGTACTAGAAGTAACAGCTTGGAACCACAACATTGCACACATAGACAACCGGACCCATGAAACACACAGGCACACAATGCACATGCAACATATCATCCATCTCATCTCACAGCCACAATGTCATGATAGGTATGACATCCGAACAGCTGGCCCTCTTACAGTAGACATGCAAAGATACCTGCCCATGACAAATCAAGTGCCTGCAGTGACCGAAGCGCACGTCACACTGCGAATGACGACACACATAACATAGTCAACACCCCAAGAGCACCGCACTGATGCACATGTACCAGGGCAGCGCGCACACAAAGGAATTGGCCCATCTTCAATACGACGTGTGGCACACAACAAGCACGAACTCACAACATTGCTACCAATGTGATGTCCATGAATGAAAACAGTCAGCAGATATTCCGGCCATGTGAGACAGACACACACCTTTGTCCATGCACTGACACGTTGCCAGAACACATGTCACGTTCTGCACCCATTACCCACCGCATGTACCCCAAAAGCATATTTCAACCCAAGAGCGTTTAGGGGGCAGTACCCCCTTCTGGCATCAGCGTACCTAAGCGTTCCATCCCTCCCCCTGAACCATCGTTCAACCCAACATCGCCGATGGTCCTGGAGCACGCATACACACGAGCCACAAAATGTAGGAGCATAGCAACACACACCCATCGGCATTGCCAATCCGTCCCATGCCACATGTCCACATCACACAGACCCATTGCCTAGCCCACGCATACACACATCGTACATCCACACACACGCCACTGGGAAACCTGTGCACGACAGTGCACGAACTGTGAATGTCAGACAACCAATACATACTCTGCTAGGTGCAACACAATGACCCATCTCATCCTCCCCACAGGTGCCGAACTGCTGGATGCTGGAGAGGGTGACAGCAGCCAGCACAGCCAGTCCGCAAGCCCCCGACCCGGACTCACGGATGTAGAGGAGCTGGACACCTCTCCGGACACGGACCACCCAGCAGGCCCATCTGGAGTGGCAGGGCACAACCGCTCCCCAGGGCCCCTCCTGCCTACCAACCCAACACCCAGGGCTGCTGACCAGTCACAGACCCCTGCTGCCACAGCCGTTGCGGCCACCACCACCGCCGCAACCACCACCACTGCCGCAACCAACACCACCACGCCATCCCTCGCCACAGCCCCTGCGCAAGGGCCGGCACGGCCGTCGGGCTCCACCCTGGGAGCCAGAGCGAGGACCGTGGTGAGCAATGTGGTTAGTGGGCAGGTCGGTGGCAGCAGTACTGGTAGGAGGAGCAGGGTCAGGCCAACGCCAACTGTGCCTGGGAGCCAAGCCCTGCCGCCAATCGACAGAGTCCTTGGGGCCTATGAAGAGGCCCAAGGCGAATGGGCCAGGTCAGCAAGCGACACGCGGGAGGTCCTTGCGGTGTTGAGGTCCATGGACGCCCATATGGCCCAAATCGCGGCCCTCATGGGCCAGCTGGTGGTGGGGGGGAGGGCACAAGCAAGGCCAGCAACACCACCTCCGCCACCACCTGCTGTGGCGCAGGCTCGTGCAGCATCGAGTTCCCCTGCGTCCACAGCCAGTGAGCACTCCTCAGCCACCACCAGCGGAACAACAACACCCCCTACCAAACGTGGAAGGGGCCGTCCGAAGAGGAAACAGGTGTCCAGAGAGGACTTCGCCCGCACCAAACGCCAGTGAGTCAGCCAGCCACCTTGACCACCTACTGCATTGACATGAAATACGATCCTACCCCACACTGCCATGTGAATGGCATGTGTCTGTTGGACTGTGGACATAGAACTCCATGGGTACACCTTGACCATCACGCAGCCATGACCGTCAACTCATTGTCACAGCATGAACCACATTTGTCATCACCTTGCACACAATCACATGTCACCGCTGTTAATAAATACACCTTGATCACAATCGGCTTAATGTGTCCTGGGTTTATTCCACGGTGTGCAATCGCCACCATGAGCAGAAATGCATCTGCTGTGTGGCATGTCGATGGGACAGGAGAGGCTGCAGGGACCTAGGGGTGAAAAACAGAACAAGAGTACATTCAATGAGTGTGTCACACACTCATCACACAGTACTTGTCACCAACTACAAGCAATGCACACACATCTCACAGAGCAACAGGGCACAATGCTACAGCCACTGTCAGTGGCATACCAACCTGGACATGGACCATTGACACACAGCACTCAGTGAACAAAAGGCCCCCGTAACAGAGCACACATACACCTGCACAACTACAGCTACATTAGCCGTCGTACATGGTCACTCACCGTCAAGTGAAGTAGCGGGCGATGAGCTGCTGACGCACATTCACAGCTTCATCCTCTCCACTGTCCTCTTCACTGGAGCTGTCCAGGTCTGCAGGCTGGGGCCCTGGTTGATCTCCGTCATCCACAATTAGGGGGATCTGCTTGCGGATCGCCAGATTGTGCAGCATGCAGCAAGCCACTATTATCTGGCACACCTTCTGTGGGGAGTATGCCAGTGCGCCCCCGGTGCGGTCCAGGCATCTGAACCTGGACTTGAGGAGGCCAAAGGTCCGCTCAACCACACGTCTGGTCCTCCCATGTGCCTCATTGTAGCGTACATCTGCTGGGCTCCCAGGACGTCGTAATGGGCTGAGCAGCCAGGGCCCATTAGGGTAAGCAGAGTCACCTGGGTGTGAGGGACTCAGAGAACCGTTGCAATTCCAACTGGACACAAGACAGCATCGCACAGCCAGCACGCTACACTACTCCACATACTCACCAACAATCCAGCCACGGTCCGGTTGCAGATCGGTCATCAGACGTGGCAGGATGCTGTTGCGCATGATGTGCGCGTCATGGGCCGATCCTGGGAATTTCGCACACACGTGTGTGATCACCATGTCCGCAAGGCACACCACTTGCACATTCAGGGAGTGCGTGTGCTTCCGGTTGCGGTAGAGGTGCTCGGTGGCCTGTGGTGCAACAAGGCCAACATGGGTGCAGTCTATTGCACCAACGACGTGGGGATTTGTCCAAGAGCATAGAATGCACCCTTCACTGCCGCCAATTCACGAGCCCTGGGGAAGCGGATGTATCTGTTCCTGTTCAGCATCATGGCTGACAGTACATCCCTGAGCACCATGCTGAACATGGGTTGGGACATCCCACCTCCACTGCCCACTGTGTGCTGGAATGACCCAGTGGCGAAGAAATGCAGTGCAGCCATCACCTTAGCCGTGGGGGTGAATGCTGTTGGATACACCCTGCGAGGACAGAGGTGGGGTTCCAACAAGACACATAGACGATGCAGGGTGGGTCGGTCCAGACGATATTTGCGGATGACCTCAACATCCACCATGTCTGACAGCAATTGGTAGGGGCGATGAATGTTTGGTCTCCGCCTAGGAAAGATGGTAGTGAACACATGTCAAAGCAACACGCCACATGGCATATTCACATACACAGAACATAAATGACTGAGCAGGCAATTGAATGACAGAACGGCTGACAAGTAGGGACAGCACAGCCACAATACACTTACACAGGTCCCCTACCAATAGCAATGGGCAGTGACACACACCATTGCCATGAGCATGCACATGGGGAGTTAGGCCTTGACAACTTGTAAGGCATGCTGAAGGCAACAGACTGCATATTCGGAGAACTGCAACACCACGGCAACATGACTAGCTGCTGTGCATCACACTGCTTCCGAGGCTGGGTGTGTAGGGCACACACCAACAACGCTATGGACACAGGCTGAGCGGCCAAAACAAGTGGGACCGGTGGCACGAGGGGATATGAGACAGTCATTGATGTCCCTACTGCACCCTAAGTACAGCACTGTACGGATCACACCTCCAGAAACATTGACAGGTGTACACATTGACAGCCCCATGCCGACACGGCTGTGTGCTTGCAACTACACATCACAAGTGACACGTAACATTGCACGTGCCAAGTGGCAGATGTACATAGTGAAAGATGGCATGTGTGTGCATATGCATATCCCATGCTCCCATGCCAATGTGTACATGATGATGTTCCTACATACATGTGGAGGCTGAGCACTGGCCGCCCCTGCCTATGCACACGGCATGTTGTGGCCCTGTCCATTGTGGACCTGCACCCACACGCAAATCATGGCCACACCTGCAGATGCATTGCGCACATTATACTGTGTGGTGCACATGGCATCAGCGGACTGTACCCGGCATGGGCCAGGCCCTTACGGCCAACTCCAATGACCCTCGCGGTTGCACCCTGCGTGTTCCACTGTGGAGGTAGGCGTCCATAGCCAGCTGGGAGCAGGCCAACGTCTGCAATTGCAGCTGCCAGACATGGTACACAAATCGCAGCAGCTTGTACCCACTGAAACGGCCCCAGGGGGTAATATGTGTGTGTGAGTGGGACAGGCATGACCACAGCTACCTGGCACTGCAGCCTGGCACCCTCGACGACAGCTGCTGCTGCCACCACTCCACCTACACGTGGATGACGCTGAGGACATGTCCAGGTCCACTCACCAGCGAGGAGCTGGAGAACCTGGAGTCCGTGCTCCACGCACACTGCACATGGCTATTCCTTGCGAAAGTTGTGTGTGAGAGACAACTGCAGTGGGTGTGGGTGTGCATGTGGGGGACACACATGTCGTTGCTCCTCAGCACTATGAGTCAGAGCCTGTGGAGTACAGACATGCACTGCACACCATGCTGGCTGCAGGTGGCATGGGTATGTGAGCTCACGGGCGAATTGACCTGTCTGTCCCACCCGAGTGGTGGTACATGGCAACTTCATGTCAGACATCCAGTGACACAGGTAATTGGCAATGCAGGTCTCAGTGCACTTGTTGGTCGTGTGGAAGTCAGGCTGGGGCCATGCTGCCCTTCACAGTCCTAGCAGGCCTGGCCTGCACATTGACTGCACAATGCCAGTAGGTGCCGACACAGACTGCCTAGTGGGTTACATGTGTCTCCTGTTCAGGACCCCCCGGATGAGCGCTTACTCTGCACTGTCTATTGGACACACCATGACTCGTGATAGGGATGTGTGTGAGAGATAGTGGCACTGAATGTGACCTTCGTTGCGGGGTGGGCCATGCACAGGGCCAGTACGCTGATGGTTGCGCAGTGTTGGTCACAGTGGGTACACCCACACAGATGTGTTGCCTTGTGATCTTTTTCTGGGTCAGCCTGACAATGGACAGTAGATGTGGGCAGGCTACACATTGCTCGATGTGCTATCTATGTGCATTCACACCAGGCACAACTGCCCCTGCACATGTGACCCCTGCTGCACTCAGTGCTGGGTCTGTTGAGCTGATGCACCGTCTGTGCGTGGGGCAGACAGCTCTGCTCACTTCCGTCATTGCCCATGACATCACTTTGCCGCAGGTGACATGGTTCATGGAGGGCCCACATGTACGCGTGGGTGGACTACACAAGACTGTCCAATGGTTATCACCCCCAGTCAGTGCTTCGAATGGGAAGTATGTGGTGCTGGTACTCATTTCGCTGTGTCGAGTGTGCGGGGCTAGGTGCGGGGCTACATGCAAGACATGGGTAGGTCATCGGCTTATCTACTAGTTGCAACACACACGAGACATGTCTTTTTCTGACCACATCAGGGGCATTCCTTAAACTAACTGAAAGTCAAACAGTTATCTTTTACACTGTCCTCATGGCCTCCCCTCGCTCACACCAATATGCATTTGCACATGAGAAGCTAGCGCATGCACAAGCAGCTCCAAGCTCGCCCCAGTGAGGCCAAGGAGTGTATGTGTGGGTCCATTTGTACATGTGGTCTGTCTCACGGTATAATTAGTGGCTTTACGCCGTCCACATGCGTGGTGCCCCGACTCGAGACCCGGGCAACATTGACAATGCATGACAGGCTCCGCAGTCCGGATACACCACCTGCAACACACAGAGGCTGTAGCTGCCCTAGCGGGCCAGTCCGCGTCCGACTGGAGCTCATGGCCCCACACATTCACTCTTTGGCCTCTCTGGGGCGAGCTTGGAGCTGCTTGTGCACGCGCTGGCTTCTCTGTTGCAATGGCATGTAACGTGTGTGGGTGTATTGTCAATGGGTGGGATGGTGCGAGCCACCTTCCGTGACGTCACTGCTGCTTGTGATGTGTGCGTCCCCCCACTACTTCCATTTGACTTGTGCCATACTACACATTGTGGATGTGTTGCCTGTGTGATGTGACAAGGATGAGCGCGCCATGACCTCTCACCCACCATGCTCTACTGCCATCCCGTGCCCTGGATTGCCTGTGCAAGTGGACAATGTTGGGGATACACCAGGTCGACAGGGGATGTGAGTGCCTTGGCAAGGGCCTGGCGGACGCGCAGCAGTATCCGGCATGTCCACGGAGGGTGGGCTGACGTCTACACTTGATGCGGCATTGTTCGTGTGCCCGCCTGTTGTGCACACACGAGTTCACATTCGTCACCAGACAGGTGGTCTTTACAGATTCCCAGGAGTGCGCCAATGTACTGGTCCTGAGTCCTCCCAACACAGCGTGTTTCAACATTGCATGTGCGCACCTACCCGTCACACCAACCCACCTGAGCCATGCGTAACTCCCGCTTCACATGACACATGTGTGTCTCCCACAGTTGTGCTACTCATTTGCGTTGACATCCAATGACAGTGGACTACATGGTCATCTCACGACTGCCGTGTACTTCACACACTCTCATCCTCTCTCATTCATACTTGTGAAATGAATCAGCAGAGACACATTGTTGCTTCAAGCCATGTATTGGGACTAATGTCCTCTGTGATGCAGTATGGTGAACACTACTGGCAGCGAAGTGCATGTGGAGGATATAGTCAGCATGATTACACATAGCATAGGGTGTAGGGGTACAGTGATTAGTTGTTGACTGTGGGATGTGGGCTTCAGAGTTCCAACTGCTTAGCCGTTGGTGTGCTAATGTACATTTGCTAATTACTGTGGTGCTGCTGACTGACACAGACAGTATACATTTAGCCTACCAGTCCGCTTGTCATCATGGGCACAGTGCATCTCAGTTCCATGTTACAGGTTTGCTGCTATGGTTACTCATACACACGTGCGTGGAGGTGACATCAGGGCATGGGCTTACGTGCATGCAAAGGCGTCCCACTTGTTGTTGCGATGTGGTGGGTACTGGCCATGTCACAGGCACTGGGCTCATGTTGTTGGTGGATGCACTTGGTGTCCATGCAAAGGTCCTGGCACGGACGTTCAGAGGGAGGTGTGGTGACAGCTCTCACATACTGCAGCAGGACGATTGCTTTCCACTGACCGGTGCATATGTTCATGGGCGCAGGATCCATATCATGGCATGGTTGTACGTGCAGTTCTGTCCATGTGGTTGCCATACGCAAATCCCATGCCTCTGCCTCCCCCTGTTCATGCAGAGTTACTGGATGTGATGAGGTACAGGGTGCATTTCCCAAATAGTATCAGATGTCATGCCAGTGTAGTTGTTGTTGTGGTGTCAGTTGCAGGTTGCATGGTGTAGTAGTTGTACTGGTAACTGCCTAGTCCGTGCGTAAGCCAAGCATGGGTACGGTGTGGGACATCATTGCTCAATTGGGGGTCTGGCGACGGGGCCCGACGAATTGACAGGTTGTCAGGAATGCAATACCTTCCAGCAGGGCTTCCATGGCATTGGTGGTGGACATGGTTGCCAGCCAATGTAGCGGATGGTGGCTGTCAAGGTGTTGGTCGTGAGTTGTCCCTTGTAGGAGCATGATGGGACATGTTGGATGGCATTCGAAGTAACTGTAATCCATTATCCGTCGTGTGGAGGCACAGTGGTCCCATTGCAGTGTGGGTCCGATAGTCGCCACATACGCCATGCCCCCATAGGCTGAACAGGCCCTGTCGTGGGCGTCCAGGGGTTGAATAGTTGTAGCAGGTCCGCCCTTGGACATGCCGGGTTGGAGAGGCATAACTCCACAGGATAGTAGAAGGGACACCTCCGACAGTAGAAGACGGGGATGACGCAGCTGAACAATGCGATGCGGTAAGTTAGTCGGTAACTTACGTTCAGCAAGGCCAGATTGTCACATCCCAATATCTGTATCAGGTTATGTTTGTACAGCTTGATCTGTCCGGCGTAGTTGGGTAGGTGTGGTGCAAGTGCCATTTTGCTGCAGGGCGCTGTGGTGGCGTGCTCCGGCTGTCTGTGCAGTCTGCAGAGTGCAACCTCCGATGTTGCTGGGAATTCTGTAATGGTCGTAGGGAGGCAGGACTTGTGTTATGTTGGCTTGTGCGGAGGACACGGGCCCTCATCCCACATGCTTCTCTGAATGGTCAAGGTCAGTGGTGTCTGACTCCTTCCAGATAACTTGCATGTGAACCACATGGGGGAGTGTTATCATTTCTTCTTTCCGTTGTGAATGTTCTTTGGTGTTATGCGCTATCTGCCCTGTGGCCGCTTCCCTCTGCATGCCTGTGTTGGGCTTTGTTTGGTGCAATGACTGTTTTCTCCGGCTTGTTTAGTCGGGATGTGGTTTCACAGTGGGAATGGAAGGCCATTCGGTGCTGTCTCCTCTCCCGTGTGTGGGCAGCAGGCTGCTTTTCCGCTGTACGTTGGGCCTTGTGTTCTAATTGGTCCCACCTGTTGTCTGTCCCCGGTATCTTTGATGTTACGTATTGCATGTCTTGTTATTGGGTGCAGGGTGGCACCGGTGTTTCTGTGTGGTACTGGTGTACCTTTTCCCGACGGGGTCCATATTCTGCTGGGTGATGTTGCTCCGCTGTGTGCTTCGCCGTGTTTTGCACACAGGGGTGTGTCCTAATGTGGCGTGACGTCACTGACATGTTCGGGTCAGTTGTGTGACGTCAGGTTGGCAACGGTGAATTGCCGGTTGGGGACATGACTGTGGCAGGGCTGTCACGTGACATGTGCGTCCTGGGTGGTGCTGGTGTGTGTGGTGTTTGGTTGTGACCCTGTGTTGTTTGTGTGCGGCCTATGCATTGCGCTGCCGTTGGCCTCTGCGTTGTGCGCATGTGTGGGTGCAGTGGTGGATGTGTCGTGTCCACGCAGGGGTGTCGGGGTGGGGGCCATATGCAGTTTTCCCGCCCTTGCACTGTGTGCGCTGTTTGCGTGCCCCTGTTGTGTGTCTGCCTACCTGCGTTGCCGCGGTGCGTTGACTCCTGGGTGCTGCATCAGGTAGAGCATGGGGAGGGCCTGCAGTGCTGGATTCATGCTCGGGGGTCCGCCTCTTTGCTATCCGTACTGTGAGTTCGGTTTTCCGCCTTGCTTTCACGTGCGGTGTCTCTGAGCCGGGGGAACTGTTTGGTTCTGGCATCGTAATTTGTACGCCGGGCGGTACGTGATTTCGTCGGGCGGTGTGTCTCCATTGGGCCGCGCCGCTCCGTGAACGGGCGCACTTTGATGGCGGACGGCGTCGCTGGCGTACGGGCGGTGTTTGGCTGTCTTTTCGCATCCTAATTGGGCGGGCGTGTGTGCTGTGGCGGGCGGACGGTAACTGTTGCTTTTTGCATCCGCCATCCTAATGGGCCCCTAAGTTATTAAAATAATTATTTATAAATATTAAGTAAGTATATATATTATATTTTATACATATATATGTTTAATTGATTTTTACATTATATGTATTACTTATAATTTTAAACATTTTATAATAATTTTAACTATGTTTTTTTACTTTATTTTACATTATTTTTATACATTAAAAAAAAACGATATTTTTAACAACGATATTTTTAACAACGATATTTTTTTATTGATATTTTTGTACTTACCATTAGGTAGATAGGACTTCGATATTCTGGACATCGATATTCTTGCGTCGATATTTTTGTAGCTCGATATTCTGACTGTCGATATTCTGTCAGTGATCCCCACACGGATCACGGGCAGTTCAGCAACCGCCGATGGCCTCCGCATCAGAGGCACAGCCGCTCATCAGGTATGCAGTTGTCCGCCTCCAGGCCTCGCACAGCACAACAGGGTCTGCCCCCAGCCTCCCAGTTGAACGCAATTCTGGAGTCAACTCACCTAGGCGGGCACTCACGGGGGTCCACCGAGCAATATGCTGCATCTTTTCTGCACGTATTCAGCATTTAAACGGATAAATGTCACGGATTATGGGGCTATACATCGGAGTGAACTCAAAGCATGTCCGCCATGCTGCCCCTGCAGGCCACGCCCCCGTGGACAGGATGGGCCATACTGCCTGGACGGTTGGCAGCGGGGCTGTTCCCAACCCACTTACATTTCAAAGGTTTTGCCTCCAGCATTCACTAAGGAATCTGACACTAGTCTTTTGTCACCCCAGACTTCATGGAGCCTAGACAGGGGAAATTAACTTTCTAGAACCAGATGTGGAGGTAGTATATGGAATCACTCTACTTCAAAGGCTGGCACCAGGTATAAATATTAGACCTCCAGAGCCAGTCTTCAGTACACTTCTGGATCTGTGGACATTACAGAAGAAGGGCTGCCTTTCCCTTTAGAGGACTGTTGTGCTGCTATGAGAGGACTACCCTGCTGCTTGAGAACTGCTTTGCTGTCTGAGAAGGAAAACTGGACATGCTCTCTTCATCCCAAGCAAACTTGAGTGATTATAAGGGTCAGTTGGCTGACCTCCTGTCTGAGATATAGGGATACCAAAAGCTCCAGAGACCTCCCTGCAACTGTCCAGGTAGACTGCTGCATTGGACCTGCAACTGGGCCTGCCTGAGCCCCGATGTCCCCCTGCTGGAGTGAGTTGCTGATCCTCAGGAGGTGCCTCCCTAGGTCCTGGACCCTGGACTGGCATCAGTTGAGCTCCTCCTGTGAAGAAAGGTGAAATCCTGACGTTTTGGGCTCTTTGTGACCGCAAACAGACTAGATGTGTTGAGACTATGCCACCAGCAATGACTGCCAAGAAGAAGCTCCAGTGATTCTTAGAGCTACAGCGACTACCAACTACGACCGGAAATTCGAGATCTGCACTTCACGCTACAGCACGGACAACCCACGGTGACCGCCCATGCGAAGCTCCAGCAAAGACCATCTACAATGCCCGAACAGCTCTTCACACTGCAGCAACAACCATCTGTGACGCTCTCCCTGCTTCTTTTCCCCTCTTCCATCGCAAACAAAACTCTTCACGTCAGACTTTGTAAAGGTAACTTTTTGAGCTGGAATAACCTCGTCCCTGTATCCGACCCATGCTCCATCAAGGTCACCAGAACTTTTGGCTATCCACCGGTCTAAGACGACCAGATGACCGTTAGTGGCACTCTGTGCGTTTAGGCACTATATCTACTTAAAACAATAACATTGAATATCTCTGGTTCTATTGATTGGATTTCTGTTGTTCTGGTATCATTTTATTTATTAAAATCTACTCTATGTTTATTAATTAGTCTGTGATTTCTCTTGTGTTGTGTTCACACTATTATTGTTTGGGTGATGCATAAATACTTTACACTTTGCCTCAAGTTAAGCCTAACTGCTTTGTGCCAAGCGGTAAGTAGACATAATATCAATTTCTTAATGTTGAAATGTAATAATATCGAGTTTTAAATAGCGATAGTATGAAATATCGATGTTTAATATATCGATGTTCATAATATCGATTTAGTGTGTTGTTAAAAATATCGTTGTTAAATGTCGTTTGTTAAAATATGGTTATGTAAATATATCGTTTTACTTTTTTATTATGTTATGTTTGTTAATGTTTTAATAATAGTTAATTAATGTTACAAAAGTTTTGAATTGTAATATTTTTTTTAGAAGCGGGATGTTGGGTTTATAGGGGATAAGGGTGGGGAGTGTTTTAAAAAATGTGTTAAAATTTTTTAAAAATGTACATTTTTATAAAAACAAAATTATAGGGGATAAGAGTGGGGAGTGTCTTAAGGAATTTTTTTGAAAAATAAAAATAATTAAAAAATTAAAAAAATATTATTAAATTCATTTTTAGGAGCGGGATGTTGAGTTTATAGGGGATAAGGGTGGGGAGTGTTTTAAAAAATTGTAAAAAAATTTAAATATATTTAACATTTTATTTAAAAAAATGAAATTAATTTTTAGGAGTGGGATGTTGGGTTTATAGGGGATAAGGGTGGGGAGTGTTTTAAAAAATGTGTAAAAAAAAAATATTTACATTTTTAATAAAAAATAATAAAATTAATTTTTAGGAGCGGGATGTTGGGTTTATAGGGGATAAGGGTGGGAAGTGTTTCAAAGAATTTTTATGAGGACTGTTTTAAAAAGTTTGTAAAAATGGAAAAAAAACTCTATAAAAAAAATATATATTTAGTATTGGGATGTTGTGTTTATAGATAGTTAAGGTGGGGAGTTTTTAAAAAAAAATTGCAACAAATTTAAATTGAAATTTTATGAGATTGACATGTTGGGTTAATAGGGGATAGGTTTCATTTAATTTATAAAATTAACCAATTAAAATTAAAAAATGTAAATTTAGTATGTTTAATAATGTTAATTATTTTATAATAAGTTTTATTTTTTATTTTAATGAATTATGTATCTACATTTTCTCATATTTACAATAAAAAAAATTAAAAATAAAATTTAAAAAAATGTAATATTTATAATATTAAGATATTAAGAAAAATATGTTTAAAATTTATGAACATTATTTATTGAATTAATACTGAGTAACACTTTTTAAGAATTTAAGAATTTTTACTTGGGAATTTTAAATTATGTATGTTTAGTGTCCAGCATCTTCCCTGACTTAATATAGTTTGGAGTGGGAATAGTAATTTATATGGGCCATATTAGCAAGGAGTTGCGATATTTATCGCAAAACGCGCTTAGCACGAAAATTTTTATCGCCTCCTATCGCTGGATTTCATCGCGGAGATAACGCAGTATTAGCAACCATTATCTCCACGGCGATGAAAAATCCAGCGATAGCGGCGATTCCCATCTTTAACGTGAGATTCCCAGCGATAAAAATCCTATCGCTAAGGGAAATCTCGCTAATAGGCAGGTGGGGACTTAGCTGTAGAATCCACCTCCCATAGACTATTATTGCTAAGTCAGGTTTCTACCAGGTGTAAAAAAGTTTTTTTATCGCCTCGCCGTTCTTGCTAATAGGCGATAACGATTTTAGCGACTGCTTTCAGTCGCTTTTAGGTTAGGAACGCCTACTTTGCATGTCATTAGCGATAAATATCGCTGACATGCAAAGCGGCACCCAAACCGCTCGCTATCGCCTGGAAGCTGTCGCTAACACCTGTTAGCGACAGCTTGCTAATAGGGCGATAAAAAAATCACCGCTTTAGCGGGAAAAAGTCCCGCTAAAGCGGCGATAGGCTCCTTGCTAATATGCCCCTATATGTTTAGTGTCCAGAACCTTCCCAGAGTTAATGTAGTTTGGAGTGGGAATAGTAATTTATATATGTTTAGTGTCCAGCACCTTCCCTGATTTAGTATAGTTTGGAGTGGGAATACTAAATTATATATGTTTAGTGTCCAGCAACTTCCCTGATTTAATATAGTTTGGAGTGGGAATAGTAAATTATATATGTTTAGGGGCCGATTCCGATCTGGGTCGGAAAGCTCTCCGACCGATCCGGATTGTTTTCCGACCGAGCCGGACCCCTGCAGTCCGACCGAACGAGTACGATGCGGCCGTATGCTGCCGGACTCGGTTCGGTCGGACTCCCATTGAAGTCAATGGGAGCCGGTCGTACGACGTGTACATGGGCTCCCATTGACTCATTGGGTACATTGCGCACAAGGGGGCCCCTGTAGTGGGTACGCATTGGTGCCATCCGCACCGTACACGCATGTATAGGGGGACCCATGGGTCCCCCTGTGTCCGACTCGTACGGCTACGGGTGAAGGGGGGTCTGCCACGGACCCCCAAAGTCTGCGTCCGGGAGCTTTTTCGTGTCGGAGGCTCCGACTCGATCCAGCTGTCCGGATCGCGCATCGTACTGGCTCGGTTGTAAAACGTCTCCATTGCGCGCCACGAATCGAGTGCGAACGAGTCGGACGGAGCGGTTCGGACCCGGAAACGAGTCGGTCGGCGATTTCGCGTTCACTCGCATCGTACTTGCTCGCTCGGACGACTGTACGAATCGGTCGGAAACAAAGCCTCCGACTCAGATCCGGTAAAGCCGAAACCGATTCGGAGCCCTACCGACCGAGATCGGAATCGACCCCTTAGTGTCCAGCACCTTCCGTGACTTAATGTAGTTTGGAGTGGGAATAGTAATTTATATATGTTTAGTGTCCAACACCTTCCCTGAATTAATATAGTTTGGAGTGAGATTAGTAAATTATATATGTTTAGTGTCCACCACCTTCCCGGAGCTAATGGAAGGGGTCATTAGGATAGCGGGCAGATCACCACCGCCCGAATGGCGGTGGCGATCCGCCCGCTATTTCCCACCACCCGCCTCACATTTCCCCACCGCCATATTAGTATGGCGGTGGGGACCCAGGCGGATGGAAAGACCGTCCGCCGGTCGACCAGTCGACCATGCGGAAAAGGGGCTGGATATGGTGGCGGTGTCTGCTAGACACCGCCATCCATATTAGAATGGGCAGCGGTGCAGGGCTTTCCATGGTGGAGACCCCGCCATGGAAACCCAGGCGGAGTTTGCTTACAGGGGCCCGTTGCGGGCCCCCAGGGTATTGGGGTGGTGGGGGGTGCACATGGGGGGTACCTATGGTACCCCCCTGCATTGTCATGGACATGGTGGCAGGCACCTCGCGGTGCCTGTCACCTTGTGCATGACAATGCACACAGTGCATTCCCAGCATTGTGACGGGCAGTGCTGTCAGCACCGCCCACCACAATGCTGGGAATGGAGGATGCCACCGCCACGGTGGCAGTGGCATCCTAATGTCAGGTGCGGGACCGCCGCACCCCTTGCGGACGGTCCCGCATTCCGTTACGGTGGCGGGCGGACTTTGTCCGTCCGCCATCGTAATGACCCCCGTAGTTTGGAGTGGGAATAGTAATTTATATATGTTTAGTGTCCACCACCTTCCCAGAGCTAATGTAGTTTGGAGTGGGAATAGTAATTTATATATGTTTAGTGTCCAGCACCTTCCCTGACTTAATATGGTTTGGAGTGGGAATAGTAAGTTATATTTGTTTACTGTCGAGCACCTTCCCTGACTTAATATAGTTTGGAGTGGGAATAGTAATTTATATATGTTTAGTGTCCAGCACCTTCCCAGAATTAATATAGTTTGGAGTGGGAATAGTAATTTATATATGTTTAGTGTCCAGCACCTTCCCTGACTTAATATAGTTTGGAGTGAGAATAGTAAATTATATATGTTTAGTGTCCAGCACCTTCCCAGATTTAATGTAGTTTGGAGTGGGAATAGCAATTTATATATGTTTCGTTTTCAGCACCTTCCCTGACTTAATATGGTTTGGAGTGGGAATAGTAAGTTATATTTGTTTACTGTCCAGCACCTTCTCTGACTTAATATAGTTTGGAGTGGAAATAGTAATTTATATATGTTTAGTGTCCAGCACCTTCCCAGAGTTAATGTAGTTTGGAGTGAGAATAGTAATTTATAAATGTTTAGTTTTCAGCACCTTCCCTGACCTAATATGGTTTGGAGTGGGAATAGTTATTTATATATGTTTAGTGTCCAGCATGTTCCCAGAGTTAATGTAGTTTGGAGTTGGAATAGTAATTTATATATGTTTAGTTTCCAGCACCTTCCTAGAGTTAATATAGTTTGTAGTGGGAGTAGTAATTTATATATGTTTAGTTCCCAGCACATTCCCTGACTTAGTATAGTTTGGAGTGGGAATAGTAAATTATATATGTTTAGTGTCCAGCACCTTCCCAGAGTTAATATAGTTTGGAGTGGGAATAGTAATTTATATCTGTTTAGTGTCCAGCAGTTTCCTTGACTTAATATAGTTTGGAGTGGGATTAGTAAATGATATATTGCACAGTCCAACCATGACGTACGTCTGACGTTGCGGATTCTGCAGGCGAGGAGGAGGAGGGCAGCCCGGGACTCCGCGATAAAGGTAAGTGCGCTTTTATTTACTTTAATTGTATTTGAAAAATATTTATTGCGGGGGTGGGAGGCGCGGAGCGGAGCTCTACAGAGTTTTTGCCCAATTCCGTAGAGCTCCGCGTAGAGCAACTCCGCCTGCTCCGCCCGGGGTTATTCAAATATGTTCACTTTATGAACAATTATGGTTTCCACAGATTTTTCTGGTGTAAATTCATTATAACAGAGTTGTTTTACCCTCAGATTCTTAAAACGGGTGTTGTTTGTTGATCCACATCTGATTGTGCTTTTTCCGGCTCTCTCTTGTGAGCCACCTTCTCCTCTCTTGTTTCATTTATTGTGAAATTCGGTATAGAACATTTACTAAAGGTTCTTTATGAATCACAGACCATAAAATATTTGTTGAGCCAATATTTTTATTTTAAAAAACTCAGTGGTCTGTGTCTGAATACATTTAATGCATTTCAATTAGTAAGTAAACCTATGCAAAGTCCATCATGCTGGGTGACTTTCTTTATTCGGAAGTCTATTAAAAAAAATGAGAGCATAGCCTGATCTGATATGTGTCTTGGAAATATGTGCAAAATAGTGATAGATTGGGATGTGGGCTGAGTAATTACCAGTGGCTGAGATTAATTCAAGCATTCCATCCATCATTTTTTTTAATACTTTGGAAATAATTTCAGTAGTAACTGATTTAGTTGAAAAGACTTTGAGCCTGATTTAGAATTTGGTACACAGGGCACTCTGCCACAAACAGGATGGAATACCTGTCTGCCAACCCTTCAGTCTGCTCGCTCTATTCAGATTTAAGGGGACCATCAGGTTTCTGATAACAGAGTACCTGCTGGCTCCCCTTCAACAGGGCATACTCCAACAGCTCAATAGAGTAGAAGCCATTTGAGTAAGGGCATCTTATCACATGTCTTATTTAGAACCAATGTATTGTTTTTCTGTATGTCACCACCTGGTGGCCACGTCACAGAGAAAAAATAAATAAAGAGCCCCACACCCTGGGAGAAAAAAGCACAAGTTGTTGGGGGGGGGGGGGGTATTCATTTTGGCTTGTCAGAAAAAAAAACTGTGCTTTGAGAGTATGGTGAACAAACTTGCAGTCAGGATGGAGAAGGAGATCTCCATCCTGACAGGCAGCAGGCCACCCAGCTTGGTCAAAATCAGGCCATTTGAATGTGAAGGTGTGTGTGTGGCAGCCTGTTTTTGCAGGGAAAGAGCTCAGCTACAGGCCATATTTAGCAAAATATGGCTTTGCTCTTCTTTCTCTCCTTGTGCAATCCAGCATAGCAATTGTGGTTGCTGGACTGAGTTGCACTAAATTATAATACATCTGACCCACTGTGTTCTTTCAACAAAAACTATCACAGATATTTTGCTTGTCATATTAATGTCATGTGTTGAGATTGGACCCATATGCTCAATGACTGGACTAAATAGTTGTTTAGATTTTGATTCAGACCCAGCAACCTTTGATAGCTTGGTAGCAACTGTTAAGGTAATGATTTGACTAGGTTGTATCATGGGAGCACAGAATTTGTCTCTTTGTGTTACCTCCATTAGTTCACATTACTGCTCTTAAATGTCCAGAACATCTGTCATTACTGCTCTATTTTTCTCCTAGCATAGGCCCTTCTGTAACTCCTTTCTCTGTAGCATTAATTATAGACTATAATTGCTTTTGCACCTCAAGAGTTTTCTTCTGTTCTGATGTTGAGTTGTCCACTTCTGCAACGAGATCAGGGGATTCCCCATTCTCTATTACAGTTTATAGTTTGAAGGCTACACCAGATTCCTCCCAACTTCAGGCCTACCCACTCATTACTTCCTTCTGATTCAATATCTCCAGCTAGTACAAGAGTGACTACCTTAGATGGAGCACTTGTCGCAACAAATAATTTGAAGCAATATACAAACTAGGACATGTGGGCCCTTTCATCTCTCCTGATCATTAAGGATTCTGCTATGTCTGTCCTACTATCCATCTTTTTTCAAGCATTCTAATTAGGAGGGAAGAACTGGATAATACCAAGCAGCTGCTCTAAACCATCTATTGTACTTTTAATTTTGACAGGTTTTTAAAGACTTTTGCCATTTCTTTTTTCCAGCCAAATCAAAACTGGGCTTACCTCCAGAATGATGCCTTGTGGAATAAAGATGAATGCCAGCCTGGTCTGATACAATAATTTACTGTGTTTGTCACTAACAGAGTGAGGATAACCATCTCCGTCAAGAGGCGTTCTCTCAAAGTTTGGGCATTATGTGATAGGAGCTCCTGTTATAAAAGCTGATCTTGCAAAGCTCCAGAAGAAAGAACTTTAACGCTGCACCATCTTCTTGTGCAACCTGACTGCATTAGACAGACTGCTCCCCCAGCACTCCTATAGTGCCAACTTGGCTTCACCCACAGCAACTTTGCCACTTCCCACCATGTCTTCTCAGTTCTTGCTTCTCACCTATTCGCAAACTTCTCACCACATCCCCTGCTGCATCCCTTCTTCCTGGCAATGAATTCCAGATACCACATTCATGAGGAGTCAAAAAAATAATGATGACAAGAGACAAAACCAGTGGTGAGCAATTATTATATCCTATAAGAGCTTTTCCCAAATTCCCCCTCACCCACTTTAGGTAGGCATGGTGTTTTGCTTATATCTTCTTAGATTTTAGTTACTGAAAGGGAACGAATCCAGTACCGGTCTACTCCAGAGCTTAGCACTGAGCTTCCTAAGCCTTCTAGTATCTTACTTTGTCCCTGCCAGTTAGGAGCAAAGTGTCATGCCAGTTTCATAATGCCCTGGTAAGGTGTAGATGTTATTGTCAGTCCCAGAATGCCCTGCTGGGAACACATTTTAATGCCAAGTTTACAATGTCCCAAAAGAGTATTCATTTCCATGCCACTGTCAAAATGTAATGAGTAACCATACATTTGGTCATGCCATTGTGTCCTTCCAGGTTCTCACTGTCATTTGGTTAGACATATCCATGCTGTAAAAACGTTTAATTAGGAGTTACCTGCAGTGCCAATAACACATATACCATGAAGGTGCACATTAGCATTCCACATTGCTTCAATTAAGAATGTATAGTAATGTTGGGCTACAAATGCAATAATAAATAACAACAAAGACCCAATCTGCTCGGGCCAACGAATTCTATTCACTTACTGAGAGGGAATGGAAGTTTATTTTCTTCTTTTACAACAACCCTTCATATTTTATAGGTATTGTCCCAACTCAGACTCGCCCTATTTATAAAAGAACCCACCCATGAGTCCAAAGTCACTGCGTTCACACAATATATCCTGTACTTTAACAGGTATACATAACACATAAATGTGGAAAAAATGGGAAAATGTGAAAATGCGAGGTAGCACCTCACGTGCGCACCACCAAGGGAGCTTACTGGTTAATTATCACCAGTCATGCCCACGTTTCTCATCATTGGTTGCTACCTCGCAAACAAAGATAAACAAATTCGGTGTCCAGAAACCCAGTGAAAACCAGTGAATATGTGTGTACAATAACACAAATCAACCCCGTGTGAGTAAAATTGAAATAAGCCAACTCAATCGCCAGGGAGCCACTTTTATTCTCAACTCGAGGGCTTATTCAAATTAAAAACATACTGCATGTTTGCAGACCATGTAATGTTGGGCCGACATGTTTCATTGCCTGTAAATTGTAATGGCAATTTCTTCAGGGCACGAGGACTTTGTCCACCTTTTCTGGACCCTTATTGTGAACACGCAGTGACTGTTTAAACAAAAAGAGGGGTTCATTAAAAGCACTTCCAGCCAGCGCAAAATTCATCTGCCTTTGATTATCCTGTATACAATTATTATATCCCCAAATGTATATTTACCTAGTAGCAGCCAAGGCCTCTCGTACCAGCTAGCCACCATGTCACACAGGGACTAAATATTATTATTAGCCCTGTTTCGTATAAAAGGACACATATGTTGTCCGTTTTCTGCAACGACAAACACACGTTAGTATTCTGATATACAACACTTTGCCTGTAATCATGATTTTTATGGTTTTTATGGCACTTATTCTCACCCTTCACAGTCCATCAAGCACACATAGAGATTTGGTGATCTTTCAATGATGACTCGCTGACAGACTTGTTAACTCATACTAAAAATGTTTTCGTCTGCCGAGCAAATGTCAAGAAACACAGTAACATAGGAGCCACGTCCCATTCTATTTACTAAATGCGAATTCAAGCCCCACAGATCACTAGCAACTTGTGCCATTTCAGTCACGCATCCTGCAAGGAATCGTCAAAGGACAGTTACAGAGGCTCTACACCCGGTCTGCACCCTAACTCGCTAGGTACAACCGACATCTACCAAGAGATACAGATTTATCTCCGTCCTCTAACAAACACATAATCCCTCACATACTGCATTTTAAGTAGAGGAAACGTTAGACTCCCGATTCCCTTTGTATATTACCCGGTACTCTTACCGCGTCTTTCACCCGACGAGCCTCGTCTCATTCAGTTTCAGTACCCGAGACCCGCGGCCATATTTAAAAGCAGGAAATCAACAACGGACACCTGCTTGCTTGTCAAATCACATGCTCAGATGCCACAGAGGGAGCGCCATCTTTAAATGGCCCTACTACTCATTGCACCAGTACTTATATGCGAAAAGCTGATGCCATATTCACCAACAGCTTAAAATCATATCACCTGTTTTTAGAGGGACAGACTTAGCTTCTCAACAATATTCTCTCTTGCTGGCTATTTATTTAATGATTTTTTAATTTGAAAAAAACGCAAAACAAATTTCATGTGTATGTATACATGACAAGGAGGCGGGCAGCAGCCTCAATTTTAAAGGAATCCCACAGCTATATCCTTATTAGAGAGTTGTTAGAGAAGTAGTACTAGAGAAAAACTTAAAAACTTATCAGGGAAGTAGTACTAGAGAAAACTTATCAGAGACACACCCGACACTGATAGGCAAAGAGCAGTTGTTGTTAATCAGAATCAATGCCCCAGTTTCATTGATCATAAACTCACCCTATTCCACTCTATATAATCATTCAACCCCACTTGGTCTGCTTTCTCCCAAAAAATCCAACGTGCCTCTCTTTTTGATAGTATCTTCTCCATATTGTATGTGTCCCCCACCACTTTCTCCAATACAACCCACTTCAATGACCTGGCATCGTGGTTCTCAATTTTAAAGTGTTGTACAAGCCTCGTTGTGAGTTTCCCTGCTCTAATTGTACTCAGGTGCTCCTGAATGCGAATCTTAATCTTTCTAGATGTAAGTCCAATATAGTGTAGACCACACATGCATGTTAACCGGTAAATCACATTGACTGTATTACAATTAGTGAATTTTGTCAAGTGCCAAACCCTGCCATCCAACAACTCTACATTATTTGTCTTGACCGTAAGGTCACACACAGAACAGGACCCACATGGGTAATGTCCAGCAGGGAGTGTTGTTTCTTTGAGGCATGGTTTCGGACGAGAATGCACCAACTTGTCTTTCAAATTACATGCCCTTCTAAAGGCAAATCTTGGCTGAGGCATCTTAAAATTTGTAGTTGACAGTAAGGCCCAATGTTTACGAATGGCCTGACGGATCTTACTTGCCAACGGATCAAAAGTCATAACCACCGGAAGACAATCAGTTCTAGATTTTACATTAGTCTCCAACAGCACACTCCGTGGAGTGTTTAAAGCTCTTTTTCTCGCATGCTTCACCACTTTCCTCGGGTACTGTCTCATTGCCAATTTATCACACAGCATCTCTGACTGCTGCATAAAATCGTTCGTTGATGAGCAGTTTCTACGATATCGCAAAAACTGCCCTACCGGCAGATTATCTCTAAGTGCCCGGGGATGAAATGATTGATAATGTAAAAGAGAATTTCTGTCAGTTGCCTTTTGATGCACCATGGTACAGAGTTTATCATCGCTCACTACTATGTCCAAGTCCAGGAATACTGCCTTTTTGTTACTAAAGGCCCAAGTAAACCTGAGGCTACTATCTAGTGTATTTAGCCAGTTCAAAAATTCCAACAGTACTGTCTCAGTACCAGACCAGATACATAAAATGTCGTCTATGTACCGCTTCCAGAGGCGGAGATTCCTCTGGAAGGGATTAGACAGATGGAATATACAGTGTTCCTCAAACTGGCCCACAAAGATGCAGGCCAGACTGGGCGCGAAGGTCGCGCCCATAGAAGTCCCCGAGACTTGCAGGAATAAGTCATTCTTGTATCTAAAATAGTTTTTAGTTAGGGCAATCTCAATACATTGTAGAACAAAAGACTGTGGAGTATCATAAAACCACTCTTGTTCCCCAAGAGCACGCGCTGCTGCCACCAACGTGGCATCCTGGGGTATACAAGTGTATAGTGACTCAATGTCAATCGTCACCAAAAACTCAGACGTGGAGTCAAACTGTAAGTCCTCCAAAATATTAAGGACATCCCTGGTGTCCTGGACATACGCCGGTTGTTTTATCACTGACTCCCTTAAAAAGAAATCAGCGAATTGTGACAAGGGCTCAAGAATCGAATCAATACCCGAAACTATCGGGCGACCCGGAGGAGGCCGCTGGGCCTTATGTATTTTGGGTAGTATATAGAACGCCGGGGTTCTTGGTTTGATATTAATTAAAAAATCAGCTTCTTTGACAGTAATCCATTTTTTCTCTTTTGCTTCTCCAACAAGCTTGTTGATAATCTCCTGTAATTCATTCACGGGATCTCGAGGCAACGGACAGTAATTTTCACGCATAGATAACAATCGCATGACTTCATTCTCATAGTCAGTGGTGTTCATAATCACCACTGCTCCACCTTTATCCGCTGGTTTTATGGTGATCAGAGGGTTCTCTTGTAGATTTTTATTGCCCGCCAGTCATCACTACTCATATTCTTATAAGTTTGATGCTGTGCGGTACTTTCTAAGGAGTTAATCTCTTCCAATACTTTCTGTTCAAAAACACAGACCTCCGGGCCTAATGTAGAAGATGGTGGGCAAAAGTTTGAAGGCCTATGTAGGTTAGTACAGAATAATGACGGAGGATCCTGTGCTTTATTAGCAAAGAACTTTTTAAGTTTGATTTTTCTCATAGTTTCTTGGAATTCAATACGACATTTAAATGAATCATGTACAGGGGTGGGGACAAATCCCAACCCTTTATTCAATACCTGTAGTTCATTAGATGTCAACACATGGTCAGATAAATTCACCACAATGTTATTTATACTGGAGTCCTCCCCCTGCTGCGAGTGATTCGTGGTGAAAAGGTTTGCCATGTTCGGTCCTGATTCTGTCGTGTATTTCCTCTGGTTCTTTGACCTCCCCCTCTGTAACCCCTCTGACTTTGTCCTAAAAAGAGCGTAACAATGCTCCCAGATCCTCATTTGATTGCTCTTGCTGGTTAAATCTAACCCTGTTGATCTTGTTAGATTGTGCTCCTGCCTCGTCCTCTTCACTAGACGTATTGTCAAACGTCCAATTATCTGGTGTGCGCCTAAATGGTTGTCTTCCTCCCCTTACTTGACCACCCCGTTGTCTTCGTACAGTATCTTGTTGTCTTTGTTCTGGCCCTTGGTAATAACTATCCTCAGTATAGGGGAATGCCCATGCGTGGGTAAAGCGTTCAAGATTACGTTTTAAACCTTTTATTTTTTGATTGATCATATAATTCTTATAATCAGAGAGGTCCTCTTGGATCCTTGCCAACTGCTCCTTCGTATCAGCAAGAGTCGTGTCTCTTTTAATACTCTCCTCCAATTCAACAATCTCTTTGAGGAGTTCCTCACTGAGTCTCTTAGCAGTATTAATAATCAAAATCAACCAGTCACGGGTACATTTATTGGCAATATAACTCCAATCAACCCGGAACTGGCTGTCTTCCAGAAAGATTCTTGGTTCAATCCGCACCAATAGGCTCGCTGGGGCTGCACCTGCTCTGAGATACTCTGTCATTAACGCCCCATGCAAGGCTATCCTCACTTGTTTCTTCTTAGTGTTACTCAATTTCTCCCATTCCTCCCTAGCTGCTGTAGAGCTTGCTAATGATGTATCGGGAAAGAGTGATGGACCTGACAAAATGGCAGCTATCTGATCATCTGAAAAAGCTAGACAGTGTTTATCCATCCTGTGAAGTCTCAACCTTTATAGATACACCTAATAAAAATAAATATTAGGCTGGTCGGGGTAGGGGGATACCTCAAAAAAACCACTCTTTCAGAGAACAGTTATTTACTAGGCATGAATATTTTGCAGCGGCTGGAACATGCACTCAAATTTTATAAAAGCTCTCACGGCTGAGCCGCCGTACACAATCTTCTACACAAAAAGGAGCTACAGAGGGAAAAACAGATTGGGTCGCCCTCCACTCAAAATCATAAATAACAACAAAGACCCAATCTGCTCGGGCCAACGAATTCTATTCACTTACTGAGAGGGAATGGAAGTTTATTTTCTTCTTTTACAACAACCCTTCATATTTTATAGGTATTGTCCCAACTCAGACTCGCCCTATTTATAAAAGAACCCACCCATGAGTCCAAAGTCACTGCGTTCACACAATATATCCTGTACTTTAACAGGTATACATAACACATAAATGTGGAAAAAATGGGAAAATGTGAAAATGCGAGGTAGCACCTCACGTGCGCACCACCAAGGGAGCTTACTGGTTAATTATCACCAGTCATGCCCACGTTTCTCATCATTGGTTGCTACCTCGCAAACAAAGATAAACAAATTCGGTGTCCAGAAACCCAGTGAAAACCAGTGAATATGTGTGTACAATAACACAAATCAACCCCGTGTGAGTAAAATTGAAATAAGCCAACTCAATCGCCAGGGAGCCACTTTTATTCTCAACTCGAGGGCTTATTCAAATTAAAAACATACTGCATGTTTGCAGACCATGTAATGTTGGGCCGACATGTTTCATTGCCTGTAAATTGTAATGGCAATTTCTTCAGGGCACGAGGACTTTGTCCACCTTTTCTGGACCCTTATTGTGAACACGCAGTGACTGTTTAAACAAAAAGAGGGGTTCATTAAAAGCACTTCCAGCCAGCGCAAAATTCATCTGCCTTTGATTATCCTGTATACAATTATTATATCCCCAAATGTATATTTACCTAGTAGCAGCCAAGGCCTCTCGTACCAGCTAGCCACCATGTCACACAGGGACTAAATATTATTATTAGCCCTGTTTCGTATAAAAGGACACATATGTTGTCCGTTTTCTGCAACGACAAACACACGTTAGTATTCTGATATACAACACTTTGCCTGTAATCATGATTTTTATGGTTTTTATGGCACTTATTCTCACCCTTCACAGTCCATCAAGCACACATAGAGATTTGGTGATCTTTCAATGATGACTCGCTGACAGACTTGTTAACTCATACTAAAAATGTTTTCGTCTGCCGAGCAAATGTCAAGAAACACAGTAACATAGGAGCCACGTCCCATTCTATTTACTAAATGCGAATTCAAGCCCCACAGATCACTAGCAACTTGTGCCATTTCAGTCACGCATCCTGCAAGGAATCGTCAAAGGACAGTTACAGAGGCTCTACACCCGGTCTGCACCCTAACTCGCTAGGTACAACCGACATCTACCAAGAGATACAGATTTATCTCCGTCCTCTAACAAACACATAATCCCTCACATACTGCATTTTAAGTAGAGGAAACGTTAGACTCCCGATTCCCTTTGTATATTACCCGGTACTCTTACCGCGTCTTTCACCCGACGAGCCTCGTCTCATTCAGTTTCAGTACCCGAGACCCGCGGCCATATTTAAAAGCAGGAAATCAACAACGGACACCTGCTTGCTTGTCAAATCACATGCTCAGATGCCACAGAGGGAGCGCCATCTTTAAATGGCCCTACTACTCATTGCACCAGTACTTATATGCGAAAAGCTGATGCCATATTCACCAACAGCTTAAAATCATATCACCTGTTTTTAGAGGGACAGACTTAGCTTCTCCACAATATTCTCTCTTGCTGGCTATTTATTTAATGATTTTTTAATTTGAAAAAAACGCAAAACAAATTTCATGTGTATGTATACATGACAAGGAGGCGGGCAGCAGCCTCAATTTTAAAGGAATCCCACAGCTATATCCTTATTAGAGAGTTGTTAGAGAAGTAGTACTAGAGAAAACTTAAAAACTTATCAGGGAAGTAGTACTAGAGAAAACTTATCAGAGACACACCCGACACTGATAGGCAAAGAGCAGTTGTTGTTAATCAGAATCAATGCCCCAGTTTCATTGATCATAAACTCACCCTATTCCACTCTATATAATCATTCAACCCCACTTGGTCTGCTTTCTCCCAAAAAATCCAACGTGCCTCTCTTTTTGATAGTATCTTCTCCATATTGTATGTGTCCCCCACCACTTTCTCCAATACAACCCACTTCAATGACCTGGCATCGTGGTTCTCAATTTTAAAGTGTTGTACAAGCCTCGTTGTGAGTTTCCCTGCTCTAATTGTACTCAGGTGCTCCTGAATGCGAATCTTAATCTTTCTAGATGTAAGTCCAATATAGTGTAGACCACACATGCATGTTAACCGGTAAATCACATTGACTGTATTACAATTAGTGAATTTTGTCAAGTGCCAAACCCTGCCATCCAACAACTCTACATTATTTGTCTTGACCGTAAGGTCACACACAGAACAGGACCCACATGGGTAATGTCCAGCAGGGAGTGTTGTTTCTTTGAGGCATGGTTTCGGACGAGAATGCACCAACTTGTCTTTCAAATTACATGCCCTTCTAAAGGCAAATCTTGGCTGAGGCATCTTAAAATTTGTAGTTGACAGTAAGGCCCAATGTTTACGAATGGCCTGACGGATCTTACTTGCCAACGGATCAAAAGTCATAACCACCGGAAGACAATCAGTTCTAGATTTTACATTAGTCTCCAACAGCACACTCCGTGGAGTGTTTAAAGCTCTTTTTCTCGCATGCTTCACCACTTTCCTCGGGTACTGTCTCATTGCCAATTTATCACACAGCATCTCTGACTGCTGCATAAAATCGTTCGTTGATGAGCAGTTTCTACGATATCGCAAAAACTGCCCTACCGGCAGATTATCTCTAAGTGCCCGGGGATGAAATGATTGATAATGTAAAAGAGAATTTCTGTCAGTTGCCTTTTGATGCACCATGGTACAGAGTTTATCATCGCTCACTACTATGTCCAAGTCCAGGAATACTGCCTTTTTGTTACTAAAGGCCCAAGTAAACCTGAGGCTACTATCTAGTGTATTTAGCCAGTTCAAAAATTCCAACAGTACTGTCTCAGTACCAGACCAGATACATAAAATGTCGTCTATGTACCGCTTCCAGAGGCGGAGATTCCTCTGGAAGGGATTAGACAGATGGAATATACAGTGTTCCTCAAACTGGCCCACAAAGATGCAGGCCAGACTGGGCGCGAAGGTCGCGCCCATAGAAGTCCCCGAGACTTGCAGGAATAAGTCATTCTTGTATCTAAAATAGTTTTTAGTTAGGGCAATCTCAATACATTGTAGAACAAAAGACTGTGGAGTATCATAAAACCACTCTTGTTCCCCAAGAGCACGCGCTGCTGCCACCAACGCGGCATCCTGGGGTATACAAGTGTATAGTGACTCAATGTCAATCGTCACCAAAAACTCAGACGTGGAGTCAAACTGTAAGTCCTCCAAAATATTAAGGACATCCCTGGTGTCCTGGACATACGCCGGTTGTTTTATCACTGACTCCCTTAAAAAGAAATCAGCGAATTGTGACAAGGGCTCAAGAATCGAATCAATACCCGAAACTATCGGGCGACCCGGAGGAGGCCGCTGGGCCTTATGTATTTTGGGTAGTATATAGAACGCCGGGGTTCTTGGTTTGATATTAATTAAAAAATCAGCTTCTTTGACAGTAATCCATTTTTTCTCTTTTGCTTCTCCAACAAGCTTGTTGATAATCTCCTGTAATTCATTCACGGGATCTCGAGGCAACGGACAGTAATTTTCACGCATAGATAACAATCGCATGACTTCATTCTCATAGTCAGTGGTGTTCATAATCACCACTGCTCCACCTTTATCCGCTGGTTTTATGGTGATCAGAGGGTTCTCTTGTAGATTTTTATTGCCCGCCAGTCATCACTACTCATATTCTTATAAGTTTGATGCTGTGCGGTACTTTCTAAGGAGTTAATCTCTTCCAATACTTTCTGTTCAAAAACACAGACCTCCGGGCCTAATGTAGAAGATGGTGGGCAAAAGTTTGAAGGCCTATGTAGGTTAGTACAGAATAATGACGGAGGATCCTGTGCTTTATTAGCAAAGAACTTTTTAAGTTTGATTTTTCTCATAGTTTCTTGGAATTCAATACGACATTTAAATGAATCATGTACAGGGGTGGGGACAAATCCCAACCCTTTATTCAATACCTGTAGTTCATTAGATGTCAACACATGGTCAGATAAATTCACCACAATGTTATTTATACTGGAGTCCTCCCCCTGCTGCGAGTGATTCGTGGTGAAAAGGTTTGCCATGTTCGGTCCTGATTCTGTCGTGTATTTCCTCTGGTTCTTTGACCTCCCCCTCTGTAACAAATGCAATAGCCAGGTCTGGTGGCTTAGTGGACTAATGCACCCACTATAGGGGCCTGTGTTTGACCTCTTGGTAACAGGTTCAAATCCTGGCGGGTCCACTCGGCCTTTCCTCCTTCTGATGTTGATAAAATAAGTAACATTGAGTTGGGTAACAATTAGCATCTGTTATTCAGCGCCAAGAGGGCGTTCTGGGTGAACGTGCATTTTACACGTTATGTTAATGCCAGATGCCTAGTTAGGTATACATTTTCATGCCAGGTTCACAATGGCACATGGCCCGTTAGGTGTGGGAGCCAAACCCCAATAATTTACACACCCTGAATTTTACCTCAGGCACTCCAGCTCTGTTGTTCTCATTGATCTAGCAGCAAGAGACGCCACCCTCTCTGACATTATATTGAAATAGTAAGTGGGGCCACTCCACAACTGAGTTCTAGACAGAATTCTCAATATAAACGGTGCAGAAAAATGCATAGATTGCCATGAAGGCTCAAATACAGAACACAAGGTGAGAAATAAAAGCAAGAAACTCTATTTTAAACAGTTAAATCTCTCTGTATTCTAAATGTCAAGCCTGTAAAGAGTGCTGGCAGCATTCTAAAGGAGAAGAAGAAAGACTCAAATCTGACAGTCTCAGGAGGAAAATGAGATGTCACCCCTGCAACTCAAAAACTAGGGGTTTTATACATATTTTATGCATGAACAATTAGCAAAAATGCAGATTCAGCATGACATGATCATGGTTAGGTCGCTTTGGCAAATCAAAAGCAATTTCATAATAATTAAAACTCTAAGCACTCATTTCTTAAGGTAAAAAGAAATCTTCTGTTTGCCTCCTCAGCAACTGTACTCCATAAATGTATAATACAACATGAAACATTTCTGTTGTTGAGAAACATTTCTCAAACAAAAGCTCATAGAATTATGTTCTTCTAAAGGCCTTCATGGTAACTTCCACCGGAAATCCTTCGAAATCCTTCAAAATGACACATGGAGTATACAGTGGAAAGTTTAATTCATAATAGATACTTTCCAAAGGCAATCAGCATTTACGTCATAGCGCTCTGTGCTCCACAGAAACTTTGAGGAGAGGAGACTTGCAGCGGTTTTCTGACTGGGAGAGGGGAATGGGCAGGAGCAAGATGAGCAGAACACCAGAAACTTTAAACATTCTAATAAAATGGAGTCTTGCACGAAAATGTGGCATAATTATAATATATTTAAATCGCACCTCTAACCAATATAAATAAGTTGTTTCAAATATATCTGCATTTATTCATCAGGTACGACCGTATGCATTATTAAAATCACTAATTTACACTGATAATTTGTCACCCAAACGTTGCTCGTAAGAAAAAATCTTAAACATAGGTACACATTGTCATGTCACATTGAGCCATTTATGGAATCCTCTGCCTCACACTGAATACATTCTAAAATACATTGGATGGTGGGCACTAGGTCAAAGGTGCGAGACAGAGAGAAGTCATGAAGTGTCAGCTGTAGATGAATCTGCTTGTGCTTGTTAAACTTCTCTGTGTCCTGGCTGTGGCATCTTAGCAGAGAATTGTGCCTAATTGTGTGCCTCAGGCTGCCCCCCCCAGTGGTATATCCAGGGATGCCAGCAGCCAGAGAATGCTGCACACTCTATGCGGGATGTCGCTGTGACAGAGAAAGTGATTAAAAGAAGGAACTAGAAGTTGGATGCTGATGGTCACAAGTCTGCCCACTGCAAAGAAGACTCCTACAGGCTACAGATGGGATTAGGAAGGGACTAAATAACTCTGATGCTCTCTCCCTAAATGTCTTTCTCTTGTGATTGGACTCTGTCTCATCCCAGCATCTGGAGTCTGCAAGGAATTACATAACACAGAGGAACCAGGCTGTGCTCTGCTTTTTAAACTCTTCTTTAAACTCTCTCAACATTTCCACTATGTTTATATCCTTTCCTCCAACTACACTTGATATTGCTTCATGGCTGTTGCTGCTGCACATGTGAAGTGCAAGCCCCAGACTGGCTGTTCATTCCCACCTTCAGTTTCTTCAAGTGAGGTGTCATTCTGGAAATGGCACTGATTGGACAGTGCAGTGCCCAGGGGTTCATGAAGGTCAATGCACCTCAATTTCAGCTGGCATTTACTACCCAACTGGGGCTAGGAGGGTCTTTTTCATGATTTTCATTAGAGCCAGTGTCACCATTGCAACACCACTGATGATGTGTTCTCTCTGTCTCTTCTGCTACCAGTCAAGATGGCTGCCACTAGAAGTCTGCCTTGTCTGTAACAGGGGGAGAAATACACCCCAGCTGTCCAATCAGAGAGCATTTTATGAGTTCAAATTTTCAACTTACAGACAAATAATAACCATAATGGATGTGTATATCATCAAGTACAAAATATTCAAATTCTAGACTTTCGCCCTATACCTTGCACATACCATTTTGTGGGAAGACAAAATAAAGTAACAGCTAGGATGCACCTCCTCACCTTATCTTACTACAAAATATTTCATATTTTTAGGAAAAGCTCATTTCAGTACTCAATCACATTATCATTTTTCCCAAGATTGGTAGGTTAGCAGAAACCAGGATGTAGCACTTCTAGTGTGCCATTTCAGGTGATGTCATTGTAGGGTCAAAGAAAATATGATGGTATTTTGTAGGCTTTCATTATTAAGGTAAGTAGCAATTATGAAACCCATATAACTTAATCTCTTTTTGGTTGCAGATCATTAGCAAGCATGCAAAGAGGACACAATGCTGTAGAAAATCAGCCTTTTCTGTATGTTCATCCTAGGCTTTTCACCTTTTTCTGGACCCTATTTTTAGTGCACTTAGAACTCTGTTCGTTTTACCCACTGCTAAACAGGAGTAAAGTACCTGTGCTCCCCCTTTAAATATGTTGAAGTTAGCTTATCCCTTACTGGCATATTTAACTTTCCAATTAGGTTGAAGCATATTGTACAGAAATACATGCATGGCATGAAAAGTTAAATGTCACTTGTGGACTGCAGGACTGATTGTGACATCCACGGCAGTGACACAGAAAACATGGCTGCAGGCCTATCCTATGTTGCCTGACTGCTGTACAGGCCTGTCAAAATAACCCTTTAGAGAGGCTGATTTTAAATATTAGGAAGTCACTCTTAAGTGAACCTTGTCTTCCACAAGGTAGGGTGCCTGATAAATGAAGGTGAAACATGTACAAAATTAAAATAGGCATGTTTCCCCAGTAACTAGGCCCCAAAATCTACTTTCACTACTGGCAGGGCTGTTGCTGAATACTGGCACATTTAAAAGTATAGATTATAAAATTGTACCTGTAACTTTTGACAGAAAACAGCTACAAAAATCATTCAAAGACAATATTTAATAGTAAAATCCAATTTAATGCTTATGCCTGATTTTAATAAATAGTTGGTGAAAGTAATTTTTAGAAGGTTACCCATTACCTGACAGAACCTCCAGTGGCTAATTAGCTTTAGCCTCCTGACAGCTGGTATGTAAGTGCTTGACTTTAATGAGGTGTGAAACCTGCTCCCCGAGTAGAAAAATAGCTTGGGTATGTGGAGCTGTGGTTCTTCCCCTTGCAGGAAGAACTGTTAGGGTGGACCCAGAAACTCCATTAACCTTTAAAGGTGCCTGCCCTTTTATACGCAAAACCTAAGGCCAGGCCCGGAGAAGGCAACCCTTTGTTCCCTAGTCAGGTTGGCACCAAAGCCAGAGGGAGAGGAGCAACCGCCAGAACCAGTTTTGAGTGACCTTAGAGGAAGGGAATGCTAATTTCCCTAGCCACACCTCTGGGCGAGCAAACTGGCTCTGTGCAAAGGAGGAAGGGTTTCCCCATCTTGGATTTTAGAAGTAAAGGGCATGTTGGGATTGTTTGCAATATGGCAAACAGGAATGTCTGAAAAAGTGGGTAGGGTTGTCCCCAGGAACTGAAACTCCATTGTTTAGGGAGCAGCTAGGAGTCTTTCCCCACCCACTGGCTAGTGCCAACTATACATGTAGTACCTCAAGGGATCCTCCTGAGAATGCTTTCTGGACCTGCAGACTGGACCTTCTGTCTGTGACCTCAAAAGAGCCCTGAAGGACTGGAACTGCTCCCTATTGTACACAGGAAAAAGAAGTGGACTCTAAGGGGCCGATTCCGATTCAGGCCGGAAAACGTACCGACCGACTCGGTACGGGAATATAGTCCGACCGACACGTACCGGCGCTGCCCGACCTGGGTAGTACGATGAAATGCATGTGAATCACGACCGACTCGTACGGAACACAAGCCGAACGACTGAACCGGACGGAAACAAGCTATCCGGCCGGGAAACCACGCAAATCGAACCGACCGACACGCACCAGGAATGAACCCGAACGAAACGTACCCGCGAACTCCGACCCGCGCAGTACGATGCAATGCGTGGAAAACCAGACCGAGTCGCACGGAGCTCAAGCCGTACGACCGACACGCATACAAAAGCCAGCCGAAGCAAGCCAATACTCCGCGACCGACGCATACACCGCACAATAAACCTAGCAGAAACACAGCGTGAACGACTCGGAGAAGCTCGCACGAGACAACTGCAGCGTCCTACTCGGTCAGAAGAACGTCTCCTACATGCACAAAAAATACCAAGGAAAAAATACAAAAAAAAGGGCCAAACAAGAAATGACAAAGTCAATAAATACAGGGGGAAAAAACATGGAACAAGGACACACCCCCAACTCCACCTATATAAAGGCCACAAATCCCTACCATGATCCTTTGCAAATTCAACTGACCTGCCAGCACAGAACACCATCAGACAGCAACCACAGACACACTCACAGCTCATCCATCACACAAGCCACACACCATTAGCACCTCAACAAATAGCACCCTCACATACACCCAGCAAAACCTACACTCACACACCCTCACTTGCACACACACACACACATCAATCACCACCACCACCCATCACCATGCCCCCAAAGAAGAATCCAAAGTTCCTAGACAGTGAATTGGAAGTCCTGGTAGATGAGATCCTCAGGGTAGAGCCACAGTTGTTTGGTACATTGGTCCAACAGACCCCCATGTCGCAGAAAACCAAGATGTGGGAGAGGATCGTCGACAGGGTGAATGCACAATCACCATGTTTGCGCACAAAGGAAGACATCCAGAACAGGTGGTATGATGTGCGCAGGAGGGTCAGGGACCTACTAAAGAAGGATTACATCTTGAGTCAGCGCCCCGGCAGTGGCCCTCCTGCCAAACCACTATACCTCAGGCCCTGGGAGGAGAAGGTGCGGGCCATCCTACCACCAGTGAGCGTATATGGACTATCAAACATCCCAGAGCCTGGTGAGTATACAACTAATATACCCAATATTGTGTGACAATACACACACATCACTGTCAAGGGGATAGTCAAACCATGCACCCTTAGCAAATCCACAGCAACCAAAAGATAATCACCCCAAGATTTGTCTGTCAGTCAGATAAACACAATACATGCCATCTCATAGTGATATGTAACTGTGTCATGATATGTACAAACCTAACTACAAATACAGCAAGGCAGTGGCACAAATATAACCAACAAACACAGTTAGATATTTTGCCACCACTAGAACACCACCTCACAGGGAAGCTCACTGAAAGGAATGAATTCTGTGTATGCTGGTGAAGTCAGTGTAGCCAATAGCATGATGGGAGTTGCAGTCACAGATATTGGTCACCCTCACAATTGGCCCATCAACACCACCCTGAACCATGCTCACATCACAGGGAGTGGAAAAGAAATGACAAGATGGCTGACACTGGGCACTGCTGTGGGGAGCACAAGCCCCTGCTGGGAACTGTGCACCAACCAACAGCAGGACACCACTGACTGACATCCTGAAAGCCAACTTGCACTCCCTGCAATGGAAGCACGTTCCATGGTGGGATATCTGGCTGGGTGGGAAGGAGGACTGACAGCTCTGACCATAGTTACAAGCAGCTTTTCTTACACACACCCTTAACACAAACTCCACATAACCCACCTGGGAGAATGCAATGCCTCACACTCTAATTAAATATCCCACAAAGAACCACCACCCTGGGTTATGCTGTCTGAAGCATAGGGACACTCTTGGGACTTGTAGCCAAACAAACGCCAGAACAACACTGTCAGCCATCCTGTCAGCACAGGCACACTACCCCACAGGGAAGCAGAGTCAAAAGGAAGGAAGTATGGGCATGCTGGGAAGGGGGGTGTAGGCAATAGCATGATGGGAGTGGTAGTCACAGCTCAACATCCCCCACCCACATGGGCCAGCAAGCTCAAACTGAAGCATTTACACCTCACAGGGAGTGAAAAGCCACTTCAAAGATGTCTGTCACTGGCCTCAGCTGTGGGGAGCACAATGCCCTGCTGGGAACTGGGCACCAACAAACAACAGGACCACACTGTCTGCCATCTTGCCAATGCTGTCACACTCACACACAGTGAAGTCCACTCAAAAGGAAGGAAGTATGGGCATGCTGGGAAGGGGGTGTAGGCAATAGCAGGATGGGAGTTGTAGTCACAGATATTGGTCACCCTCACAATTGGCCCATCAACACCACTCTGAACCATGCTCACATCACAGGGAGTGGAAAACAACTGACAAGATGGCTGACACTGGGTACTGCTGTGGGGAGCACAAGGCCCTGCTGGGAACTGTGCAACAACCAACAGCAGGACACCACTGACTGACATCCTGAGAGTCAACCTGCACACACTGCAAGGGTGGCATGCTTCATGGTGGGATAACTGGGCTGGGGGAGAAGGAGGGCCGGATGTCCACCAAATACCACCAATGCTGGCCATGCACACACCTCAACATTCACATTGAAAAGCTTCAGGTTGGCAGGACAATGTGCTACACCAATATCAACCTCTGACTGTGACAACTTAGGACAATGCAATGTACAGGCCCGCATCCTGAGGTACAGTCACAACTGTCAGGTGTGTGAAACATTGATGCCTGTAGAAACATAACATACATTGTGTGTCTCTTCCAAAAACAGGTGATGATGGGGACACAGCAGCAGACGATGAGGAGTCCCTGTCCCAGGCTCCGGGGGACACTGAGCTCACTGGTGTGGAACAGCCTCTGCCCTCCTTGGATGGCGAAGACCTACCTGGCCCCTCCGGTGTGAGTCATCATGCAGCACCAGCAGGACCAACATCTGCACCCCCTGCACCCACCCCTCCAACAACTGCCAACACACAGACCACCCCCGCCAACACGAAGAGACCAAGGACCACCGATGACAACAGCACAGGGACCCCGGCCCAACGTGGAGCAACGGACAACGACCCCAGTAACAACCCCCAAGTGGGCCTACGGTCACCTGTGCATGCCACCGCAGGTCCCGTACGTGTCGCCAGGGGTGGTGGGAGGGGTGGTAGACATAGGTCGCTGTTTGCAGAGGGGTCTGGACTGCATGATAACCCACAACTGGCACGCATTGCTGATGCATACCAGAATAGCACCGGAGAGGTCAGCCAGGTAGTGGGGATCCTCAAGGACATTCAACAGCAGCAGGCTGCCCATCATGCCCGCTAGGACTCACACATGTCCCGTGTGGAGACACACATTTCTCGCATGGAGTCCAAGTGGGACACATTGCAAGAACTGACAGCGGTGCATAGCGACATATTGACATGCCTCCGCCAGATTAGCACCAACATGGCCACACCTCCCTGTGTGCCCACAACATCTGGTGCTGCAACAACTGCAACTGCCACAGGGAGGGAGGATGACTCTGGCGGAGAGTCCTCTGCACCGCAGCAGCCTGCACGTGAGGTTCCCCCGAAAGAAGAGGGGTCGTCCGAGGAAGGAAAACTGAGAGGCCGATGGCCATGTACATCCCCCAGGAACCCAACACCTGTTCTGGAAATTCTCCTTTGTGTGCAAACTGTTCACCCTGTCAAATGCAACCCAACTCTCCCACATGACATGGGGAGCTTAAGTTGGCCCAATGTATCAGATGACTGTGGACTTTACTCAGGACATTTCTGCTACCAAGACTTCCAACTCATCTGGGAACTTTGGATTCCAATCCCAATGTACAGCACCCACCATCCTGTGCACTATCCTCACACATGTATGGAAATAAACTCACTAATACACCATACTTGCCTCTGTTGTGATTCCAACGTGGTTTCTGTCATGGAGATGATGATCTGCTAAATGACACTGTGCATGCTAACTGCTACAGCAAGTTCAACACCGTCATGTGAGTCATGGCGACGTGACCCATATGAGGGAGACACACCACTAGGGCTACACAACACATACACACCAGGGCCATCTGACTCATCACCTACACTGATGTTGCCAGGAAATACAGTGGAATGCACAGACACCACACCTATTCACAGTCTGTGTTAACTAGCCCACAGGTGCAGTAAGCACATGTCAGTCAGATGTGTGACCACAGACAACGCCCATACCAAAGTGAAGCACAGGTTTATTACACATTTGCAACATGTTGTTTCCACTACAGATGCAAGGTAATCCTACGTGGCAGTGGCCACACAGTCAACACGTGTAGAAGAAAGAAAGTCCAGGGGTGTGTGGCACATCACCTGTAGGGAAACGACTGCTTCCACCCTGGAAGTTGAATCATGGTGTCGGGGGATCACAGTTGACCAAACAACTCTGAAAGTACCCTGTGAAGGACAGACATGACACACAGTCAAAAGCACTGAAGAACAGGACAGAACTGCAATACTCATGCCCAATACATGTCACAAGATACTTACAGAAAACCAAGTTAGCATGTCAACACTGTTGGGGAGTACAGACTACCTGTAAGGACACATCGCTGCACGCTTCCAGTCAAGAAGCACATGGCCACACTCAAACAGCACCAGAGCACCACCAACACATATCATGCAAACTCACATCATTGACATGACAACTCTCTGGATACTCACATTCAGCTGAAGAAGTTGGTGATGAGCTGTGTGCGGACATCACCATCATCATCATCATCATCACTGGCATCGTGGCCCAGGCCAGGATCCTCCACAGGTGGCGGATGTTGGTCATCGTCATCCAGGATGAGAGGCAACTCCTTCCGCACTGCCAGGTTGTGTAGCATGCAGCAGACGATGACAATCTTGCACACCTTTGCTGGGGCATATGGGAGGGCCCCCCCTGTCTTGTCCAGGCAGCGGAAGCGGCTCTTCAGGAGACCAAATGTCCGCTCGATCACTCTCCTGGTCCGACCATGTGCCTCATTGTAGCGCATCTTGGCTGGTGTCACAGGGTTCCTGAGGGGTGTCAGCAACCACGGCATGTTGGGGTATCCGGAGTCACCTACAGACAGACAATTGCACATTAGCTGAGTTGGAAAAGAGGGCGGAATACAACATAGCAGAACACACACAATGGTACAAAGTCAGTACACACCGACAAGCCAGGCACGCTGGTTCTGCATCTGTGACATTATCCTCGGGATGCGACTACTCCTCATCACGTAGGCATCGTGTGCCGAACCAGGGAAACGGGCACACACATGTGAGATGCTCATATCTGCAAGACATACCACCAGAGCATTGATTGAATGATAATGTTTCCTGTTCCTGTATGCCTGCTCATGTGCCTATGGTGGTACCAAAGCCACATGTGTCCCATCAATGGAGCCAATGACATGTGGCATCCTCCCCAGGGCATAGAAGTCACTCTTGACGTCAGTGAGTTTTTGATGTTTAGCGAAATAGATGTACTGGTTCAGGCATCTCAACATTGCCTCCAAAACATCGCGTAGCACACGGCTGAACATAGTCTGTGACATCCCACCAGCAGACGCCACAGTGTGTTGAAAGGTACCGGTGGCAAAGAAGTGTAGGGCTGCCATCACCTTCACCTTGGGGGTCAGCGCTGTAGGGTACGGCCGGCCAGGTTGCAAATGTGGGGCCAAGCGCACTGCCAAATCCTCAATCAGCTGCCTGGTGAAGCGGTACCGTCGGATGCAGTCACGTTCCACCATCGTTGCAAGGTCAGGGAATGGTCTATGGACAGCTGGTGCCCTGCAGTGCATAGGTGAAGAAAGAAAGATTGTCAGTCACCCCACATATGTGGCATTGACCATACTCAATATCACATGATACATCATTACGAGACACAAGTACCTGATGTGTGTGCCGTTCTGTATGGACAGATACGGCATCTACATGGCCAACATCTAACATCACAGTTCAACATGTGTTGACAACAAGTTCCAGGTTGTGCAATGGGAAATCATTAGGCTGTGTCACAGTACCCATTTACTGCTGTCACGTTCCAAACACACACCACAGTAACATGTAACATGTCTGGACAGATGCGCCACAGGCATCACAGCTCATTGACAGGTAGATTCCCAGGGACCCTGTATTGCCACATGGACACTGGCATGACATGGCGTATCATGTACACGTCAGAAAAACAAACATGACTCCCACAGGTAGTGGCCCCTGTTGCCTCCGCAGGACAGACATGGACATCTGTGACACACACACGCACAACATCAAAGTCCATGCACAAACAACGTGGATGTGGAGACTGTCTCCCATTGTGCACATGGAATCAGAGACATCGGAAACACAACATGCACACAGACTGTGGAGGGCCATCACTATTGTGGCAATGGGTCACCCCGTGACGTACATACCTTCCCACATGGGACTCTGGGGGTATGTGACATGACATACACATACACAACCTGGAAATGTGACCATGCCACATGCTCTGAAATGAACAGTTGCACATCACAGTGGTCATGTGCACAACACACAAAGGATCCTGTCCCCATGAACACGTGCACAGCCTGGGAGTGGCTGCCCCCAAGTGCCACCCCAAAAACCACATGTTGACCCCCATACACAGAAAAGGTAATGCAGCCTTACATGCCTTAGGATACAGTGTGGACAGGCTGTGGTGTTGTAGGTGTGCCCCTGAGTCCCTGGCAAGTATATGTGGCTGGCATACGTACACCAGTGACAAGCATGGTGACATATGCGAGTGACCTGTACAGGGACGCGTTGTACAGCAATGGACCGATCGGTGCTCACGCATTGGCCATTGCATATGATGTGAGTGGGTACGCGTTGTTTCCCGGAATACGCGTTGTACAGCAATGGACCGATCGGTGCGCACGCATTGGCCATTGCATATGATGTGAGCGGGTACGCGTTGTTTCCCAGAATACGCGTTGTACAGCAATGGACCGATCAGTGCGCACGCATTGGCCATTGCATATGATGTGAGCGGGTACTCGTTGTTTCCCGGAATGCGCATTGTACAGCAATAGACCGATCGGTGCGCACGCATTGGCCATTGCATATGATGTGAGCGGGTACGCGTTGTTTCCCGGAATACGCGTTGTACAGCAATGGACCGATCGGTGCGCACGCATTGGCCATTGCATTTGATGTGAGCGGGTACGCGTTGTACAGCAATGGACCGATCGGTGCGCACGCATTGGCCATTGCATATGATGTGAGCGGGTACGCGTTGTTTCCCGGAGTACGCATTGTACAGCAATGGACCGATCAGTGCGCATGCATTGGCTAGGGCCTGGCATGGCAACGGACGCGTTTTCGAAGCTTCAACGAGTCTGATGCAGTGGATTCAGTTGGCCAGCCACAACAATGTTGCAAATTCATGGGTGTCATGAAGTTGAACTTTTGAAGGATGCTGTCGGCGTGTATTAGTGCTGCAATTCCATGGATTGGCCAGATTCAGAAGATGCAAACGACTTTGACCTATCACTTTGGACACATGGGACAGTATCTGCCTCTGCAACACACATATAATGCTGGCTGTCCCCCTGAGAGCTCACTTGCCTGCACTACATGCTCCAGGACGACATCTGCCACCAACACTGCTGCTGTCTCTGCATCCTCTGGCTACTGCAATGGCACGTACTGTGGAGAGAGCCCCAGCATTCAGCACTGAGGAAAACCAGGCCCTGCTGGACAGCCTCCTTCCTCAGTACAGAAAGCTGTATGGGAAACCAGGGGAGCAGGTGAGTGTGCTGTCCACTGCCTTACTAAATGTGCATGTTGTCTGACTAGCAAGACTTACAGTGTGCACACCACTGGCTAGCATGCTCACTGAGTAGTTCTCACCCCCCAAAGTGTGTAGTTACATGCACTGAACAGGTACAGTGCAGTAACAGTGCATTCCAACAAGGTTTACTTCCAAGGCAATGATACCATGTAGTAACTGCTGGCAAATTGTTCATAGCCATCGTTGCACTGCCTGTGTACATCATATGCCCCTGTGATTGAGACATGTATATCCAACTGTGTGATGCACGGATATGTTGCATGTGTAGTAATGGCCTTTTCACTTTGTCATCCTCACAGGTTGATGCCCACCAGAAGCAGGAAATCTGGCTGACCATCGCCTGGGCAGTAAGATCTGTGGGGGTCTACAAGCGACCGATCCGCAACTGCCAGAAGAGGTGGCAGGACCTTCGGGGCTGGACCCGGAGGATCGCAAGGGTCCAGCTGAAGCTGTCGCCTCCTCGCAGGAGGGGCGGACACCGGACCCTGACCCCCCACATGCTCCGGATCCTGGCGGTGGTCTTCCCTGACCTGGATGGGCAGCTGAAGGCCAGACAGCAGCAAGGAGGGGGTGAGTCCATGACTGCACTGTGAACTTTGTCTGACATGCTATGTGCCCTCCTCTGGCCTGGTTAAACTTCCACAGTACATCAGTCTTGTGGTCCAGGACCCATGTCCCTCAATTGTGACATGCCCACTCCTCATCTGATACCCAGGTGTGGCCCTTACAGTCAGGAAATTGTGTCCTTGCATTTTGCTTCGCTCAAGGTGGGGGACATCATTTGTTCCCGTGACTTTGTGGTGGGCTTCATGGGTGGGTCAATTGCTTACACAATGCCTAAGTTCTGACATGTAATCTGCGTGTAACTTTGATATGTGTTCCACTTGCTGATCTGAATCACCACATGTGCCTGGGGTATTTGGCACACCCCCATGCTGCGGGTGGGAACAATGTTTGGGCCTCAGGAGTATGTATATCAAGTGTGTCACACATGCGTAGCCACCTGCCTACTGTCAAGGGCTCATCCCTCTTTCAGGTGGAGCAGGACAGTCATGCCTACTCCAGGGCATACAATACACTCTGTACTCCCACTCCCGTGTATCAGCTGACATGTTGTGCTCAGTGAAATGTTCCCTCAGGTGTCTGCCTCTGTGTCATTGTGCTGTGGCTTTGTTGTCAGGACTACTGGGGTGTTTATCGGTTAGGGCTCAGCATGCCATCTGAGATGTGACCATGAGAGGCGATACTTCTGTGACTTATAGGTGTTTGATCACTTGACTGTGCAGACAGGTGTATGCGACTGTGAATTTCAGGCAGCTGTTTTTCATTCACAGCAGACTGTGAGGTGCTCAGGTTCAGAGAGTTGTGTTTCATGTCTCCCATATGTCCAATTGGTATGACGTGGACAAATAAGAGTTCAGATGATGTGGTTTCTGGGGGATGGACATGTGCACTTGTCAGCTACAGAACTTGCATTCCCCATGACCTAGGATTGTGACACAGTGCAGACTGTTGTTGGCTGGCTGCCATGCCCATGTGACTGGAGACAGTGATGTATGACTTTGCAGGCATGCCTGTGGCATGGCATTAAACTTCCTAAGAGTGATCCTGCAGGGGAGTGACATGTGCAACATGCACCCCATTGTGGCATTGACTATCCGGACATGGGTGCATCATGGTGTCTGGTGCTGGTATGCATCACATGCATTTCTAATTAGACTCTGGGTATCCCTTTATCCGGACACCTGTACTGACTCAGTGGCAAGAGGTGTGATGTGTGCATGTTCACATACTTCACCGTGTTCTCTGCAATGCCCAACAACTGTGTAGGTGGTGCATGTGTCCACACTGGGGTATTACCATCCGACAGGCACCAGACAGATGGGTGCAAGGGCAGGAGGGGTGTGAGTGCCATGGTTGACCATCAGACTGACAATTGGCTTCTCCTAATCTGTGTGAGCACTTTTGGCAATGTTCAACTAAGGATGCCAGGGCTTGCTCTGTAATGTGCTGTACTTACTGTGGTGTGTGCGGTCAGTGCAGGTGACTGATGCTTGTCTGTTTCCCTAATTGTTTGCAGATACAGCCACGGCCACAGGAGGGGACAGCTCCACGGACCAGGATGAGCTGCAGAGCCAGACTGGGTCAGCAGCCGATGAGTGGTCGGAGGGACCCAGTGGCACGGAGGGCGAGGGGAGCCACACCGAGGAGTTCTCAGCACCATCCACCTCAGCTGAGGACCACAGCAGCTCGGATGATGACTCCCTTGTGGAGGCGGGTGTCAGCAGCCACCACACCCCAGCTAGTATGGCTGGCCCCGCCACCACCACCACCACCACCACCGCCCTCCCATTGGCTCCCATTCCAGAGGTCCGTGAAGGCTCCCGTGTTCGGGAGCGTGTCTCCTTCATGCCAGGCACCGCACCCCCTGCCCCTGTGTCCCCTGCTGCCCTGAGTGAGGAGTCTGTGTACCTACTTCGCCAGCTCCATGTAGGGCAGACAGCAATGCTGAGTGTCCTCCATGCACACACCACTGTGTTGACACAGCTGGTGTCGTTCATGGAGGGCATCTCGACGGGCATGTCTGCCCTACAGAGGAGCAATAAGTCCATGGACTCCTCCCTGACGGCAGCAGTGTCCCTCCTCCAACAGTCCCTCACCCCTCCTACCTCTGCCCCATCCACACTTCCTGGCACCCTACCTGTCCCAAGCACATGCACACCTGCACAAACACCCAAACACACAGACACGAGCAGCACAGAAACACCCAAAACAAAGGCAAAACGTGCACACAAGCATCCTCAGGGGACTAATAGCACACCCACAGGGGATGGGGAACAGACACACACACAGGCATCCACAGTCACTCCGCAGTCCTCCAAATCCTCTCCCTCCAAAACCCCTTCACTTGCCTCACCTGCAACCCCACCTAATAAGCAGCTCTTCCTCTGTGACCTCGGCCTCTTCCCCTCCGATCCCGCTGATCCAGCATACAGGGGGAAGAGGAAGTCCACCCACACAGAGGGGAGTGCCCCTCACCCCCGGACACCCTCCCCCAGGCACAGACAAACTGAGGCCCCCACCCGCAAGTCCCCCGGGCCCGGAAGAGCAAGACCCCACCACCGCCCTGCAGGTCAACCACACAGTCTCCTTCCTCCATCCCTCAGGCCCCCACAACCCAGGTTCCCCCACCCACAGATACACCATCCCCAAAATGATGCGGCCTTCTCCACCTACCACTTGCTCTTCCAGCACCACACCCCCCGCTGCACATGTTTGTGCCACTGGTGTGGAGACCGTGTCCTCCCCCTCTGTCCTACCCACCTTACCTGAACCCCATTCTACTCCCCTGGAGATGGGCACTGCAGTGGAGTCCACTACCACCACGTCTGACTTGGGCACTGCAGTGGGGAACCTGTCCACTCCATCTGGCCAGCCCACTGGAGTTGTGCCAGCACCCACACCATCTGACTCATGCCCCCAGTTGTGCCGGCACACACCATGTCAGACACCTCCACTGCAGTTGTCAGTGACTCTCCAGCACCAGCCAGCCCTTCCCTGCCTCCTTCTGGTGAGCCCTGATCCTGTCCCTGCGGTGCCTGGCCTGCCCCCCGTATGCCCCTCCGAGGGGAATGTCCCTGGTCCGTAGCAGTGCAGGCAAGCAAAGGGTGACATCTGCCACTGTCACCCTGTTTGGACTTTAGTGATGGACTGGCCATTGGCCTTTGTGTTTTGTCAGGACTTTCTATTTTCGACTCACATATGCTGAATAAAGCTACTTTCAGTTCTCTAGTGGTTTTGCTTCAGATGTACATGATGTTGATGATGCTAACCATGCCTTTGCTGCAGTGATGGTGATTTTTGATATCAGGTAAATGAAGTGTTACTGTGCAGGACCCCATGTGGTCCAGGGGGAATGTGTCCTATCCTGGTGTGTAGCCATGTCATCCTTTGCAGCAATATGAGGGTGTCATGTTTTCAATATTTGCCTATGGGATTCCCTACATGTTTTTGCAATATCACATCTGTGGCTTACACCCCTGCACATCAGATGTGCTTGCCATTGTTCAATTTGTCTATTTCCCTGACTGTGTGACCATCTCCACTGGACATGCAAGTTTGGGCATCAATGGGGAAGGACTCATCTGTGGTATCAGTGCAACTTGCTATACATGTGTATTTGATGTGTGCAGATGATTTCGGTGACACTGCCATGACCAGGCTGATGTGACGAGGGCCTTCATTTTGTGCTAATTGTTGACTGAGTGACCAAGTGTTCTGCTGACATGATAGAGCCCTGCAGAGACAGCGTATGGCACAGCTTTCCTTACACAGGAGTAGAGTCCCCTCATGGCAGTGTGTAATTCCGTGACATTGCCTGAGCCCAAGGTGTGTGTTGTGTGAGCATGTCTGTGTGTGTTCACTTCCATTTTGCTACGCAGGCTGGGGTCCCTAGTGATGTTCCTGTTTGTGATGCTTGCTGAGTTGAGCAATGTTCCCCCCAAATCTTCGCCCTGGGTTCTCTGTGATGTGGGTGCATGGCACATTACTGGTCATCAGGGTGTCACCCATAGGTGTGTTTGCTGTCAGGGCTGAGTTTGTGGGCAAACGCAGACGAGACACAGTCAGCATTCCCCTTGGCACTTGTTGGTTACACAAGTCATGTAATTTACAGTTTGTGTTAGCTTTCAGTGATTGTGACACGTTGTGTGTGTGACTGCTGCCACTCCTCAGGGTCAGAGCTGCAATGTTGGAAGTTGTCTATGTGTGTTCTTTGTGGGTGACCTTGGCTTCTTCATTGGTGTGTGACTGTGGCCGGGATCCCATTGGTTGGTGTGGATTTGACGTCATGCCCATGTACAGCGTACTGTGCAGTGTGTCAGACATTCACGAGTCTTGTTGACTGGCCATGTGTGATGGGTATCTCCACCTTAGTTCCCCCACCACCCCTGGGATTGTCATGGGTGCATGTGCAATGTCACCAGTCCATGTGAGCTTCACTGCTGCACATTGGTGGAGATCAAGGTGTGTGGTGTTGAGTGTGTGCAAATGAGAGTTGTTGCACGGCTAGACCCCTACTTCCATGTTGGCCTTGGCTGACAGGCCATGCTGATTGATTTGTGCTTGTGTAGGTGTGATGGTAGTTTGTTGCTCAGGACACATGACTGTGGTTCACAGTGTGAACGACATCTACCTTTGTCATCACAGTGGGATTATCATGCAGGCCAGTGCCACCACAATGTGGGGTCCCTGGGGTTAGTGCTGTGGTGGGTCTGTCTCTTGCTGTGTTAGTTGCTGTTCCTACAAGCTTGTGTGACATGTGTAATTTGGGCTCCCTCTCATCTAACAATGCCTGATTGCCCACATAGGGGAATCCGATCCATGAGTTACTTTTGTGTGGCACTGTATTGACATCTGTGTAATAGGGATTCAGGCCTCCTCATGTGTTGTGTGGTTGCCTGGGGACACTGGCACACCCCCATCACCTGTTGTGTTTGATATGCAGTGTGAGTCTGCCTGTTTGTGTTTGTGCATTTGCACCACTGCATTGGCATTTCTTTAGTGTGGCATTGGCTGTATGTTGTTTGGTGGCTTTCCCCTGCTGTCCCTGGGACTCCTAGGTCATCAGTCAGCACAATGATCATGGTTTGTATGTCCCATTGCTGCCATGGTATGGTATTTGTTCACCTCACATCTACAGTCTCCACAGGATATCTACATTTCTGTGTCCATTGGTGCAGATATGTGTGTCTGCATTATGATGGTCACTTCTGTCATTGTCTTATTTGTGAATGTTGACAATGTGAGCCCCCATGGGTGATGTTTGTCTGCACATGGCCAAAGCTATGTTTTATTGGCACTGCACTGTTTGCCTCACCCAATCTATGTTGCTATGGGACACAAGCAATACTATGCCACTGATGTGTTTGTTGTTGTGTGACCAGGAATCATCCATGCTGTTTGGCAGTTGCAGCTTTTCCCATGACAACACTTACCTTTTGGTCACTGTGGTGATGGGGCTTTAGACCCCATTGCCACAATGTTCAAAATGTGCTTCAGCTATGGACCCCACACTTGCCTTTTGGTCACTGTGGTGATGGGGCTTTAGACCCCATTGCCACAATGTTCAAAATGTGCTTCAGCTATGGACCCCACACTTGCCTTTTGGTCACTGTGGTGATGGGTCTTTAGACCCCATTGCCACAATGTTCAAAATGTGCTTCAGCTATGGACACCACACTTGCCTTTTGGTCACTGTGGTGATGGGTCTTTAGACCCCATTGCCACAATGTTCAAAATGTGCTTCAGCTATGGACCCCACACTGGCCTTTTGGTCACTGTGGTGATGGGGCTTTAGACCCCATTGCCACAATGTTCAAACTTACCTTTTGGTCACTGTGGTGATGGGGCTTTAGACCCCATTGCCACAATGTTCAGAATGTGCTTCAGGTATGGACCCCACACTTACCTTTTGGTCACTGTGGTGATGGGGCTTTAGACCCCATTGCCACAATGTTCAAAATGTGCTTCAGCTATGGACCCCACACTTACCTTTTGGTCACTGTGGTGATGGGGCTTTAGACCCCATTGCCACAATGTTCAAAATGTGCTTCAGCTAAGGACCCCACACTTACCTTTTGGTCACTGTGGTGATGGGACTTTAGACCCCATTGCCACAATGTTCAAAATGTGCTTCAGCTATGGACCCCACACTTACCTTTTGGTCACTGTGGTGATGGGGCTTTAGACCCCATTGCCACAATGTTCAAAATGTGCTTCAGCTATGGACCCCACACTTACATTTTGGTCACTGTGGTGATGGGGCTTTAGACCCCATTGCCACAATGTTCAAAATGTGCTTCAGGTATGGACCCCACACTTACCTTTTGGTCACTGTGATGATGGGGTGTTAGACCCCATTGCCACAGTGGTCATGGTCTGCTTGCATTCGGGAGGCCACACACATTTATGTGTGACACATGTGATAGGGGGTCACATTGTATGTTCAATGTCATGTTCAGTGTTGTAGGCATTTGACACAGACTACACACGCTTGTCATAGTGTTGGGGGGATGTATTTTTCAGACATTCCTTATGTTGGAGTATGCTGGTTGTGTCATGCATTACCCGTCCTATGAGTAGGGGTGGTGGTAGGCATCCAGGCCCCCATGAGTAGGGGTGGTGGTAGTGGTAGGCATCCATCCCCCTATGAGTGGGGATGGTAGTAGTGGCAGGCATCCATCCCCCTATGAGTGGGGATGGTAGTAGTGGCAGGCATCCATCCCCCTATGATTGGGGATGGTAGTAGTGACAGGCATCCAGGCCCCCATGAGTAGGGGTGGTGGTAGTGGCAGGCATCCCTCCCCCTATGAGTGGGGATGGTAGTAGTGACAGGCATCCAGGCCCCCATGAGTAGGGGTGGTGGTAGTGGTAGGCATCCATCCCCCTATGAGTGGGGATGGTAGTGGTGGCAGGCATCCATCCCCCTATGAGTGGGGATGGTAGTAGTGACAGGCATCCAGGCCCCCATGAGTAGGGGTGGTGGTAGTGGTAGGCATCCATCACCCTATGAGTGGGGATGGTAGTAGTGGCAGGCATCCATCCCCCTATGAGTGGGGATGGTAGTAGTGGCAGGCATCCATCCCCCTATGAGTGGGGATGGTAGTAGTGCTAGGCATCCAGGCCCCCATGAGTAGGGGTGGTGGTAGTGGTAGGCATCCATCTCCCTATGAGTGGGGATGGTAGTAGTGACAGGCATCCAGGCCCCCATGAGTAGGGGTGGTGGTAGGTGTAGGCATCCATCACCCTATGAGTGGGGATGGTAGTAGTGGCAGGCTTCCATCCCCCTATGAGTGGGGATGGTAGTAGTGGCAGGCATCCATCCCCCTATGAGTGGGGATGGTAGTAGTGACAGGCATCCAGGCCCCCATGAGTAGGGGTGGTGGTAGTGGTAGGCATCCATCCCCCTATGAGTGGGGATGGTAGTAGTGGCAGGCATCCATCCCCTATGAGTGGGGATGGTAGTAGTGACAGGCATCCAGGCCCCCATGAGTAGGAGTGGTGGTAGTGGTAGACATCCATCACCCTATGAGTGGGGATGGTAGTAGTGGCAGGCTTCCATCCCCCTATGAGTGGGGATGGTAGTAGTGGCAGGCATCCATCCCCCTATGAGTGGGGATGGTAGTAGTGACAGGCATCCAGGCCCCCATGAGTAGGGGTGGTGGTAGTGGTAGGCATCCATCCCCCTATGAGTGGGGATGGTAGTAGTGGCAGGCATCCATCCCCCTATGAGTGGGGATGGTAGTAGTGCTAGGCATCCAGGCCCCCATGAGTAGGGGTGGTGGTAGTGGTAGGCATCCATCCCCCTATGAGTGGGGATGGTAGTAGTGACAGGCATCCAGGCCCCCATGAGTAGGGGTGGTGTTGGTGGTAGGCATCCATCCCCCTATGGGTGTGTATGGCATTGGTGATAGCCATCCCGCCCCTATGGTTCTGCTGTTGCTAGTGTACGTCATTTCTGCATCCCTATGTGTGTGTGACATATTTCGGGTGCGTGTCGTTTGTTTGTGTTGTGGGTGTTTGACTTACCGTCTGCGTCGTACGCGTCCGTACCGGTCCCGGTAATAGATGTAGAGTATTGGTAGGGCCTGCGCGATGGGATTCATGGTTGGTTCGTCTCGTTCGCGTTTCTCGTGGCTTCGACTCGTACTCGTCGCTGGGTTGTTCTTCTCGTCGCCGTGGATCGTCTTGTGGCGCGAATCGGAGCTTATGTACAGCTCTCCCGGATGTTCAAACGTGCCGGACGTAGCGACGGGTTCGGCGCGTACGGAAGGCGCATCGTACTCGTCCGGCCGGAAGGTGCTGTGTATTTGCTTCCGTGCGACTCGATTCGGCGTTTACGGATCCGGCTCGGGCGGGGAACAGGAGCTGGAATTGGTGAGTACGGCTCGCTCAGAATCTGGGCTGTTATGCGCAACGTACTTGTTCGTTCGAACGACTGTTCGAATCGGTCGGGAAACACGCGTTCGGCTTGGTTTTTTTCCGTACGAATACTGTTAGGTGCGCTTCCGGCCGAGATCGGAATCGACCCCTAAGTGTCAGTTGGCTGGTCTCATATGTGACTACAGGTCGACAACATGTTGCAAGATACTTTTTTCTTGAACTGACCAGTTAACCAGTACCAATGGACCTGGACTGAACCTTCTTGGTGGCCTCTGCTAGAGTGAGTCCTGGCCCCTAAGGTCTATACACGAGTGACCCAAAGGAGAAACTCCAGAAACCCTGAAAAGTTGGGAAAAATGTGGACTTCCAAGACCTCCAGAGTAGTCAGAGGGACCTTGCAGCAAAGATTTCTGATTTTGATGCATCTTCCCCAGATACAGCTTCAGGCATGCCCTGCTGGAGGATTTGCGCTCCATAAAAAAGACTAAGTCAGAAGGTAAAAATCTTTGACCGGGTCATACCTGCTTGGTGTATGTGACCCACACTTCATCAGGGTTGGCATGAAATCATGCTTAGGTCCACCTCTACCACGTCCATAGACTTTCATTGGCACTTAGTGCATTCTGGCACTATTCATATGGAAAACTTAAAAAATTCAGAGGTCCAGTTCTACTTATTGATTTTTGTTGTCATTTTGGTGTAATTTTGGCTAATAAAATTTACTAATTTGGTTTGTGATTTTTATTGTTTGGAGTTTTCACTTTATAACTGTTATGGTAGTGCATACATACTTTACATATTGCCCTAATGTAAGCCTGTTTGCACTATGCCATAGCTACCAGTGGGTGGAGCTCAGGTTAAATTAGTGACTTTAGGGTCCACTCTGACAAATTTGTGGTATTATTCCTTGAGGTGGGTAACCACCCACCCCAAAAAATAATTCACTTCCTTACAGCTACCATACTGCAAAGCATACAAGAGTGAAATGTACTTACCCCCCCCCCCTCCAAAGCTTAGGAGAAAGGTGATTAATCCCTCCAAGGATGACAGATATCTGCACTGTCCTACCAAACAAATTAGAATATAGCTCTAGAATACAAGTTAAGGAAAAATACCTCAAACACAGTAAAAGTACAATGCCTGCAATCCAACATAAAAACTAACCTAATTTTCACAAAGGTGAGTGTAGCGGCCTCCCCTAGCCCTTTCAGTCTCCTCGTTAAACAAAGGAGGGAATGCAGACTGCCCAAATACATAGGAAAACACCCCCTGAATAACTGCATTCTTGCCTTGGAAGTTGGGTCTGCAGGCTCTGAGTCGGGTCTGCTATCTTTGTGTCTGATTTTCTCTTTGTGAGCCAAGAACAAATGACATAGCAGTGAACTTTGATGTTAATGAGAGAGAGAGAGAGAGAGAGAGAGAGAGAGAGAGAGAGCGAGAGAGAGAGAGAGGCAGAGATACTCATTTGGTGGATGAATTTCATAATGTGAAATCAGATAGACTGAAATCAATACTTGCTTCCCTGCTTGTGGAAATTGTGTGGGAGTAGGCAAATATTTTATTTCAGAGTCTCATTTTTCTCTATTGTCACATATGAGTGCACTTTTAAATACTTGTGTTCAGGTTGTGTGCTGTACAAGCAGCTCTTATATTTGATATATTAGGCTGTAATGTTGCTCCATTTATAATAAGAATCTAGGCCATGTTTAGGGTTTACAAGACTTCTGATTTGCCTCTTAGTTCACTAATGGCATTGCCTTTGGGGGCCATGAATGTTTCTAAAAACTGTCACCTTTAATAAATGTCTGTCTATGCAGGGGTATAATTTGATATACGAAGGTAAAACGCTCCCACATGTTAAAGAAATACACTTTTTTGAATTTTGAAGAGATTGTATTAAATTTTTACTTTATGTTTGTAGCACGATATACATGCCAAACATGTTCATGGTTCGGCTTGTGCATGGACTCTTAGAGCCAAGCCAGACCCATGGCTCAGCTTTGAATTGGCTTGCTCTATTAATTTGCCTGCACGACCTCCTCTATTTACAACTCGGGCTCAGTACAGGGGATGTCAGTGACTTGATAAAATAATTTATATAGGCGAGGAATAGAAACATGGAGCCCTGTCGACATGCACCAATTTGACAACTGTACAGCAAGGCTTCTTATAGTAGAGAAGAGTGCGTGCAATGCAAATACATTCAAAATAAGTGATCCCATAATAATCCCTGCCATAATAAGTGGGCAGGGAATCCAGGCCATTGTTTTGTACATGACCGTAGTCATGAGTTCAAAGGGAGAACTGCCAGTCCCAGGTGAAACGGGTAGGGGAGTAGTGTCAGCTGGGATGTTTGGGGTGTGACACTCCTCAAATGCATTCTTGGTTTCGAAGTTGCATCTGGGGACCCTGAGTGGGGTCTGCTTTCTCTGTATCATTCATTCTCATTCTAATTTGTTCATTTATTGGATCAGGATATTAAATATATATAGTGACTGGTTTACCAAAAAAGTAGTAAATCTGCACCCACAGAAGTACTCCTTGAATGATTGCAAATGTACTACATTTTGGCAGTAGTAGGCTTGGAAAGCTGTGCCAATATTAGGTTCCCAGGCATACTAATGGCAACCACATACCCAAAAGGTGATTAGATGAAAGCTTGCAAATCGTCTAACCAGTGGCAGTCGCTCGAGTGGCATTCCAACCTATAATTTTTCACCCACTGTGCCACCTTAGACACCTAATGCAAATCAGTACTGATCAGGTTCCTGGTGGACACAATCCATCCTGAACCTTGGTCATCTCAGCACTCCACCCTTCAGCCCACTGCTTTTTTAGTTGGGAATTGTGAGATTCACCCCCCCCGAATCTCCCTGACTAAGCTACCCCTGCTAATAGTTTACATTATTAGGGCATATCAGAATGCATCCAATCTCAGCTTATAGTTGTAGGTTAACAGAGCTAGTCCTGCCTGTTTACCTTACTATTTAGGCAGTTCTAGTCTCTGAAACATATTCAGTCTGAACATTCACAGACTTCCATGTGCATCAGGTTCAAGATAAAGGAGTTGTTTTTCTCTCCATATGGTAGTCTCTGCCCAGTACAGTGGGATGGGAAATGAGGTATTCCCATTTGCGTGACACAATACACGTATTTCCTTGATCTTACTCATATGCAGCCTTGTGAATATATCAAGGACAGGATGCTGGGAAGATCTATAAAGTTTCCTTTTGATTTTCCAAGGAAAGGGCAACTACTCTCCGGTAGCCAACGTGCACCTCTGCACTTAACAGTAGATGTGAAAAGTGTAAAGTGTCTCCTAAAGAGGGTACCAGTAAGGAGGAAAAAAATAGACTTAATCTTGGGTTAAGAACCTCACCCAGAAATCTCTGAACCAACCGCCACCTTGAAAAGGCATCACTATGCTTGTCCAGGCCACTCTCTTCTAACATGTTGTCAAATAAGCATTCGAGGAAAAAGCACAAGTTTGACACCTATCATTTGATCCAGAGCTCCAAAGTGCTGCCCATGCCCTTTCTGCATGCATAGGTTGCAGAACACCTCTGCAGGTGACCGCAGCTGCAGAGAGGCAAGAGCTATCTAGGCTGCGTTGAGGTCCTTGACGTGCTATCTCAATGCCCCTCGAGCTCATCTTTCTATGAAAGCTTGCCACCTCTGGTAGGATCTCAACATGGATGTAACAGTATATCCAGAAACTGAGTCAAACCTTAGACGCATAGGCCCACTCCTTCATTTCCAGTTTGGTTCTTTTGTCATCTTTTGAGGCAATGGTCCCTGAAACTAATTGACAAAGGGCATCCAATAAGGCACAACATTGTCTGTGATCTCCGAGACAATCCACAATTGAAGAGAGTTCGCACAGCCAGTTCTAGCCCATTACTGACTGCCTGCAAATGTGTTGGCTGTGGGCATATTGGTGCCACAAGCTGTCACACAGATCTTCCCAATTGTGGACAAAACGTGCCTGTGAAGGTAATAATAACAGACAATGAATTGTATTCGCAATTATCAGACAGTCCATAATAGTGCTGAACAGGTAGCCACCCACCTGCTCATACGTCTGAGAATATTACTCTGCTGTATGAATTAAACTCCATATTTAATGTCTAATTGAGGTTTTATTGCGCTGGGCATTTATTCTCCAGAATAGGGCGCTGATTGCACTCATCACCAAGTTTTGTGAAATACCTTCATTAATGTATTCATTCATTTAACGAAGAGTTGTATTTCTGTCTTTGAAGAGTTCAAGATGAAGGTATCACCAAGATTTCTGATTTGCAATGAGCATTGTGTCAGGGGAACTTGTCCATCATTTAAAACACTAAAACTCAATGGCCTGTTCAACTGTTTAAGAATTACGCATTCTAGGGGAATATCACGCCTGCACTTCATGAAGTGGTTGTGTGGGTACAGTCTGCTTCTTTCCGAGTGCCACAGATATAACTGGGGTGGCATGGTGAGCAAAAGAATGATGGATTTAAGCCAGATCTCTTGACTTGGGGTGAATGTTTTGATTTGTTCTGCATTTGTGTGTCTTTTCCTTTCTCGCCCTACATATATATCTGGATCAGCTACATACCCTGTTTGCACCCAATTCCAATGCTCAGAGTTGTGAGTAATTTTACGCATACCTGATTATTTCCATGAATATTGGCATGAAAAAGATGCCAGAATGAGGGGAAATGTGCACAAACCAATTGTGGTAACTACACAACATCCCAGTTTTCTGGCCTGAAAATTCATTCAGAAGGGGGCAATAAAACTTCCACAGGGGAACACCACTAGGTGTAATAACGGGTTTACACAGGAGCAAATTGCCATTGCAATGCCTGCCACTGTTTAATTTCCCCTCTCCACTGTAAAATCAGTTTATATTAAAGGGTAAGCATTTACTCAGATACTGCCAATATATGCTCAAAACGCATTTGAATCAAGAGTATGAGTCAGCGGGTGAGCTAAAGAAATGCTGCATCTGTGCATGTTTTTAAATACCGTGAGATTAGTATTGCCATTCAGTACTCATTTAGTATTTATTTCCTTTACACGTTTATTACATGGCTGCACAACAAGAGGTGGTAATTAGCTGCCAACAAAGGAATCAGTGCTCTCACACCGGCATTTGTCACCAGATAAATCAAGCACAGATTCCTGGAATCCAGCTCATCAAGAGACTTTACATTCTGCATGAAATGGGGAAATGGTTAGAGGGGGAGTTATCTAGAAAGCCTCCAAGAAGAAACAGTTGCTTAGCAACCACTTCCCCGGTCTCTGCAAGCCCAGGAGTGCTGCTCCACACGCTGCCTATGCAGATCAGCATATGTCACTGCGAGAGGAAACAATGGGGAGAAGGAAAAGAATAAAGCAGATCCCAAAATAACAAAGGCATGTGAATCTGAGAATCAAACTCAAACACCAGGGATCATTTCCAACAGAGTTTAAATAGATTTTACATAGACTTTAATTAGAAACAATTGTACAAAACCAAATGTACAAAACTGTTAGCACTGAAACTCTGACAATGTTAAGAAAAGCCCATTTCAAGAAATTCCTGAGATAGGTGTATGCATGCCATAGGTGCCAAACATATAGGGTATAATTACCTACACGGAAAACGTTTGAGATATACATGCTGAGACAGTGTCAGATCATTCTCAAATCTGAGTTTTATTTGCATAACACATAAGAGTATGTCACTTTGTCTTTTGATTTTACTTGATTTGAATTTAGTCCTAATCATGAATTCCATTTAAAAAATTTATATTCTCCAGACTGTGGTGGTATTTCGCATGTGCGCAGTAAAAACATTATTTTGCTAACTAATATAAGAAACCATAAAGAGTAGAAAGCAGCTCCTGAAATAAGGGAATATACCATCTCAGCATCAATAAAAAAAGAGGCTGGTGAAGTGCAATGTATTGCTTTTTCAAAGCTTTATTTAGAGTCCTAAAATTTGTGAAGAAATCATATTTAAAAGTGGTAAAACAGAATTTCAGCACTTAAAAAACAAAAATGTAACAGCCAAAGCTCAACGAGCGCCCTGCAAGCAACTTCTGACTGCCTGTCAGGAACTGGAAGCAAAGCGATGTAGAAGACAGGGGCATATACCAGCCTAGTGAACAGCAAGTAAAGGTACCATATAGGCAGCATTGGGAGAATGGAGAAAGAGGAGTCTGGGTCTTTGGGGACTGAGAAGACTGACTAGGCGGAAGGACTTCCAACTCATGAGCAAGGGGAGGACCAACAGAAGAACATGGGGAACTGGGCAAGTGCTTTCAGGTATGCTTAAGTAGAGTCAGCAGAGCCAAGAAATTGCCTCGCAACTTCATTGGTTCTAGGATTTCCCACCGGTTTTAGTTCACTCACCAATTTGTATTTCCCTACACATTTTCTGTAAATTAAGATCAAGCAGCTTTGTCATATCCAGTGTTCCTCTGTGTCTCTGCTTCTCTGTTTTCTCTCTGTCTCTCTCTCTCCCCCCCCTGTTTTCTCCTGGAGTAAGTGGGACATTTAATTTACCCTACCTCCTATTTCCCCTCTCTTATGGTTTCACTAGCATTACGTAAGGGGTTTCTAGGCACTTCGAAACTGCAAAAAAGTTAAAAAAAACTTAGTCCCTGGCACTGAAAAGGACTACTTCGTCTGTGGGTGGTGACATTGTGCTTCGGCGGAATGCTATCACTTAAAGAGAAAAGCATCAATGGTTCAAGCGGCCGACGCACTGTGCATGTTGTACGCTCTGCTGGATGGAAGCAACATGTGAATGACAGTTGAACAGACTACTGGATGAAGAGAGCTGGCTGAAAGCCAATGTTACTGTCAGGTTCTCACCTGTGCTTCTGCAGGAACGCCACGGATGATGATAAGGTCCGCAACCTCCCCTAGTCCCCCGAGGTACCCGGTAAAAACAGGGCATCAAAGGTAACCCGGGGAAGAAGGGAAACAAAACAAGGAAAGGAAGGGAAAACACAGCCTCGAAACTCTGGCACCTCAGGAGAATCCGGATACGCCAAGAAGCTGTAGGTGTACAGGAAAAGGATTATTATACAATACTTAATAAAAACAATTTGTATGTCTCTATGCGTTCTTTCCTACCTTCACTCTTGCTGTGATAGAACTTGTATTTTCTTTCAATAGGTGACCATATATACAGTGTCTTTAGACAAACGGGACTGATGCCATATACTTAGGAAGGAAAGAAAAGGAAAGTGATAGTGATAGTGAATTCTCTGCTACCTACACCACAAACCAAAGGGTGTACCTAAGACCTCTCATGCCCCCACCTCTTCTATATGTAGAGTATGGAACCTTGACCTCCTTTGTGAAATGAGGAACAATGAAGGAGAAAGGAAATCCGCTCACAGTCGGACAAATAATAACCCCTTCTACTGTCTAGGAAAGAGGCCCTGTTTAGGCGGGGAGGACCCTCACTTAACGCCCAGAGCACAGGACCCTAAATAACAGCAACAGAGAAAAATAATAAAAGTCAGCGCTAATGCGCTGTTACCGCCACCGTGCAACTCTAGCCGATTCTCCTCGTACAAGCTTCCGGAAAACTGTAGGGAAAGGAGCACGACTTCTAAGAGACCAGGACCGCCGGGAGATAACCAACGTGGATAGACGCCACCGCGTACTGCAACACCCGTCGGAACAACAACCCGGAAGTGAAACAGGTGAGGGAAAGCCGGAACTCAGGAAACACTAGAACGCGAAGCGCAGAAGAGAGAGGGAAGCCGGGTTTTATGTGTCCGACCCCTCTCCGCGCACGCGTATGGAGCATCGATTCTGCCGGTGAGTAACTGCCGTCTGTCTGCCCTCGCGCAATCCTGACAGTACACTCCCCCTACAGACCCCCCTACCGGTTTGGGTTTCTCAGGGTATCGTCTATGGTATGAACGTAACAATCGAGGGGCATGCACTTGGCTGGCTGGCTCCCAGGTCCGGTCCTCTACACCATATCCTTTCCAGTGAATCAAATACTGAAGCCTACTCCGCACCCTCCGCGAATCCACGATCGCCTCCACCTCATACTCCTGATCACCATCTATTTCAATCGGCTCAGGGTTCACAGGGAGACGTGTACCAGGTTCTAAGGGTTTCAATAGGGAGACATGAAAAACCGGATGAATCTTCATTGAGGTAGGAAGATCCAGTTTCATAGCAACAGGGTTCACCACCTTACATATCTCGTAAGGGCCAATATACTTAGGCTTGAACTTACAAGCCCCTCTTAACGTTAGATTCTTGGATGACAGCCAGACCTTATCTCCTTGCTTACAGTCAGGCTCTGAGCATCGGTGAGCGTCCGCCCCCTTTTTATAACTAGCCTTTGCTTTATCCAAATTCACCTTTGTTGCCCTATGTATTTCTTGTAATTCCTTTATAAAATCGAGTGCTGCAGGGGCAAGACAAGTGGAGGAAAGAGAAGGCAACAGAGTACGAGGGTGGAAACCATAAGTACAATAGAATGGAGAGTATGCTGTGGAGGAGTGATGACTGTTGTTATAAGAAAACTCCGCTAACCATACCATCTCATCCCAATCAGTAACAGTGTGTAAAACCTGGCAACGGATATACTGCTCAAAACACTGATTCACTCTCTCTGTTTGGCCATCCGTCTGAGGGTGATGACTAGAGGAAAGTCTTACGTCTATCTGTAATAAGTTACCCATACCTCTCCAAAACCTAGAGATAAACTGGGCACCCCTATCGGATATCAATACGGAGGGAAGACCATGTAAACGCACCACTTGTTGCACAAAGACAGAGGCCAGTGTTCTAGAGGAAGGGAGACTCGCTAAAGGTATAAAATGGGCCATCTTGGTCAATTGGTCAACGACCCCCAGAAGGGTGGTGTTCCCTTTCACGGTTCTGGGTAATTCCACAATAAAGTCTAGGGAGACTGTGAGCCAGGGACCAGGAGGAGTGGGTAAAGGTTGTAGTAGCCCTACAGGTTTTTGATGAGAGGCCTTTCCCTGGGCACACACGTGATAGGTCTGAATATAACGTTTAGTGTCCCCTCCCATCTCCGGCCACCAAAAACGTCTCTGCAGTAGTTCGAACGTTTTCTTAAATCCTGGATGTCCTGCAAGGGGATGACAATGACACCACTCCAAAGCCTGCAATCGCAAGACCTGAGTGGGAAGAACCAGGCCCCCCTTCACGTAGGACAGTCCCTCTTCCACAGTGACCTCTTGTGTACCTGTAACTTCCCCCAAGTCTATGGACGCTTGTGCCTCCTTAACTGACCGTATAAAGTCACCTTCTGAACACAAAACACCAATGATTTGCTCCCTATCTATAATTAAGGGGGGATCGCCGTCTCTGGGTTCTTCATCATAGCCTAATCGTGATAATGCGTCTGCCTTTCCGTTTTTCTTTCCTGCTTGAAACTGTATAACGAAGTCAAACTCACTAAAGAATTGTGTCCAACGTAATTGTCGCATGGACAAAGCCCTTGCAGATTGAAGGAATTTCAGGTTACGATGCTCTGTAAGGATTGTTAGCTTATGATTAGCCCCTAACAGGTACTGTCTCCATTCCTCGAGTACTCTTTTTATAGCCAATAGCTCCTTGTCCCCTATGGAGTAGTTCACCTCTGCTGGAGCTAATTTTCGAGAATAATAAGCCACTGGATGCAAGGTTCCTGTACTGGGATTCGTCTGTGAAAGTACCCCCCCTACCGCCACTTGGGATGCGTCAGCCTCAACTACAAAGGGACGTGTCAGATCAGGATGAGCCAAGACTGGTGCCTGTGTAAAAGCCTTTTTCAATGTATTGAAGGCTATCTCCGCCTCTGAAGTCCACTGGAATTTTTACCCTTCCTCAATAGTGTAGTTATCGGGGAAGTGAGGTTAGAGAACCCATCAATAAAACGCCTGTAAAAATTGGCAAAGCCAAGAAAGCTCTGTGTCTCTTTCACCGTTCATGGTGCCTGCCAACGGTGAATGGCTTCCACTTTCTGTGGGTCCATGCTAAGTCCCTGTGGGAAAATTACAAATCCCAGGAAGCTAACTTGTCGTGTATGAAACTGACATTTTTCTAACTTGCAATACAGATGATTATCTCGCAACCTCTGCAATACCCCTGTCACATGATTCACGTGTTCTTGTGTTGAGGGGGAGTAAATCAATAGATCATCAATATAGGCTACAACACACACCCCCAGGAGGTCCTTGAGTGCCTCGTTGATAAAAACTGAAACGCCGCGGGGGCGTTGCATAGTCCAAAGGCATCACCAAGTACTCATAGAGCCCGTACTTGGTACAAAAGGCTGTCTTCCACTCGTCCCCTTCTTTAATTCTTACCAAGTGGTATGCTCCTCGCAGGTCTAATTTGGTGAATACTTGGGCATTCTTTATCTGATCCAGGAGGGAGGAAATCAAGGGTAAGGGATACCTATTCTTGATAGTGATGGTGTTTAGTGCCCGATAGTCGATGCAACACCGAAGACCCCCTTCTCTCTTCGGTATAAAAAAAAGAGAAGATGAAGCGGGTGATCTGGAGGTACGAATAAACCCTATCCTAAGCATCTCATCCAGATATTCACGAAGGTAATCGTTCTCTTTCTCCGTTAAGGCATATATTCTACTATAGGGAATGCGAGCCCCCGGTTGCAAGTCTATTCTACAGTCATAGACCCTATGGGGTGGGAGGCTGGAGGCCTGTTCTTTATCAAATATGTCTTGATAATCTTGATACATAGAGGGCAAAGCCTCTTCATTAGGAGTAAAACTTGACATGACCTTTTTATGGTCCACAGTGGTGGAAACATCATGCTCTTTACAAAAGTCTCGGTTAAAAATCACCGTCTTCTCCCTCCAGTCAATAATAGGGTTATGTTGAATCAACCAGGGTAACCCCACTATGACTTGGAATTGTGGGAATTGTATTAAATCAAATGAGAGAAGCTCCTGGTGTCTTTCCTCAATCATGAGCTTTAAGGCAATAGTAGTACGCTTAATGGGACCAGACTTCAGTGTGCTCCCGTCGATTGTTGTAACTTCTTCCCATGAGGACTTAGATACCCAAGGTATCTGTTGTTTCTGTGCCCATTGTGCATCCATAAAATTACCTGATGCACCTGAATCCACCATTATATACACCTGTACTGTCTTCTCCCCCCATTGTAAGCACGAGGAGAGGAAGAAGTGGCGAGGATGTGATATGGCTACTTCTCTAGATGAGACAATTAAACCTGAAACACCCGAAACCCCTGCCTCTTGCGATCTCGGGCTTACTAGTTTTCCGAACGCCTTGTCTGTTTTGGCTTAACAGGACATTCCCTCAAGAAATGGCCCTGCTTTCCGCAGTATAGGCAGAGCTTCTTATCCCGTCGCCTTTGTCTTTCGTCCTCACTCAGGGGACCTCTGATGCTCCCTATTTGCATTGGCTCTGGATCTTCGATTCCCTTTTCTGGTTCTGGTTTCTTTTCTCTAAACACCAAACCCCTCCCTTCTGATCTTCCTCTCTCTCTTCTACGCTCACTGAGTCTGTGATCTAATTTAACCACTAAGTCCACCAGCGCGGTACATGACTCCGGAGGGTCTACTACTTGAGCTAAAGCGTCCTTCAATTCTTCTCGCAGCCCCTTATAAAACAAAGCGCTACGCTTTTCCTCTGGCCAGCCTGCCTCAGCTACTAGTCTGTAGAATGTAGATATGTAAGATGTTAAGTCCTGGGAGCCCTGTCGTAACGTTAAGAGCTCTGTGTCCGCAGAATGAGTAAAAGTGTGTCTGTCAAATAGCTTTTTTAGTTCTCTCTTAAATGCTGTGTAATCTTGCAATAATGGGTCGTTTCTCTCTATCATGGGTATGGTCCAATTGGCGGCGGACCCCCCTAAATAGGAGATGACGAACGCCACTTTGGCTTGGTCTGAGGGAAAACAAGAGGCTTTACACATGAAATGGAGCTGACACTGACTGATAAAAGCTGCGAATTTGGTGGTATCGCCGAAAAACGCTCAGGGGGTGCTAAAGGGATGGAAGGAGGAGTGGTAACATGAATTACCGGTACATTAGACCCTGAACTCTGGGATCCCCTGCCAACATCCGTTCTCATTTCTCTCTGTATTGTGTCTACTCTATTAGATAAGGATTGGGTCTCAGCCTGAAGGTTGCCCAACATGTGAGCCAAATCTGCAAGGGATACTTGACCAACATCCATGACGTCCGGGCAGAAAGAATTGCTATTCTTTTTGGGCTTCGCGTTCTGTCAGGTTCTCACCTGTGTTTCTGCAGGAACGCCACGGATGATGATAAGGTCCGCAACCTCCCTAGTCACCCGAGGTACCCGGTAAAAACAGGGCATCAAAGGTAACCCGGGAAGAAGGGAAACAAAACAAGGAAAGGAAAGGAAAACACAGCCTCGAAACTCTGGGCACCTCAGGAGAATCCGGATACGCCAAGAAGCTGTAGGTGTACAGGAAAAGGATTATTATACAATACTTAATAAAAACAATTTGTATGTCTCTATGCGTTCTTTCCTACCTTCACTCTTGCTGTGATAGAACTTGTATTTTCTTTCAATAGGTGACCATAAATACAGTGTCTTTAGACAAACGGGACTGATGCCATATACTTAGGAAGGAAAGAAAAGGAAAGTGTTAGTGAATTCTCTGCTACCTACACCACGAACCAAAGGGTGTACCTAAGACCTCTCATGCCCCCACCTCTTCTATATGTAGAGTATGGAACCTTGACCTCCTTTGTGAAATGAGGAACAATGAAGGAGAAAGGAAATCCGCTCACAGTCGGACAAATAATAACCCCTTCTACTGTCTAGGAAAGAGGCCCTGTTTAGGCGGGGAGGACCCTCACTTAACGCCCAGAGCACAGGACCCTAAATAACAGCAACAGAGAAAAATAATAAAAGTCAGCGCTAATGCGCTGTTACCGCCACCGTGCAACTCTAGCCGATTCTCCTCGTACAAGCTTCCGGAAAACTGTAGGGAAAGGAGCACGACTTCTAAGAGACCAGGACCGCCGGGAGATAACCAACGTGGATAGACGCCGCCGCGTACTGCAACACCCGTCGGAACAACAACCCGGAAGTGAAACAGGTGAGGGAAAGCCGGAACTCAGGAAACACTAGAACGCGAAGCGCAGAAGAGAGAGGGAAGCCGGGTTTTATGTGTCCGACCCCTCTCCGCGCACGCGTATGGAGCATCGATTCTGCCGGTGAGTAACTGCCGTCTGTCTGCCCTCGCGCAATCCTGACAGTTACTAAGTATATTAGACACATACATTTTTATCAAGTTGAAAAGGTCTTGCCTAATACCACACCTAAAAACTCTGTGTGGTGTTGACAAGGTATCCTATTAGGACAGGAACAAGGGAACCCTACTCACGCGGAACCAGGGTAATAAACTTATTATCAAAGGACAAAGGCTCCTGTGGACACTTAATGAAGTAATCTCATGGTCATCGTACCTGAGCAGACAGACACATGCTGTCCTGCTACTTGGAAGAATTGCCACAGGCTGCAGTTGATTCATTCTCCATAAGAGACACCAAAGTGAGAATATTCTCACCCTCCATATGAAAACATATGAAAAAAGTATGGCCTCGTCGTGATTGACGACAGAAGGAAGTAGCCTGCTTCCATGCATGCGCTCAGAATCGGAACTCGACCCGGCTTGACAGCGCTTTGATCGTGCCATCTTCCACACACGTGGATCCTCACATTGTGCGCATTCACGTAATAGCCAGCTCACCATCCACCTCACACTTGGGCTCCCGGCTGGGACCCATGTGAGTGTCCCTTTTTTATCCCTTGCACGGTGCCACACCCTCCACACGAGCCGGTCCATTACCCTTCAGGTGTCCCTACGATCATAGGTCCTGAAGAGACCCTACACTGCACACAGGGTCGAAACGCCGTCGACAAGTTGCATAAACGAACCATTGTCCACCAGCACTGATCACTGTATCTAGCGCTGTATACTGTACATATATATGTAAATGGTCGTTTATATTAAGCATTGTAAACCTTGTATATATTTCACATATATGTCACTAATGTTCTAGGTTCCGTTTTTCACTGGGACACCTTTCACTCAGAACCATATGTCCAAATGCACTATTGTGTAACAGTATTTCATTTCAAGGATTATATCAATATATTTGATTCAAAAACAAATCAGAGGTGTATTTGCTTCCTTCTCTCTCCAATATCTCTATAACCCAATATATTGCCATTGTGCTCATATACATTGAGATTACTTCATTAAGTGTCCACAGGAGCCTTTGTCCTTTGATAATAAGGTATCCTATAACATGAATCTGTATACCTGACATATGTGATAGAGGCATTACAGGCTGGAATCAAAGAAAGGGCTGCAAGCCTTTGCAATACTTATTATGGGTGCTATAACAGCAAAAATGCATTCTAAATGAATATTTCTTCTATGTTCTCTGATCTGTGTGGGGCTAAGGACATTACTAAACATACAAAAGGTGATGAAAGGAATACTTGCAATTTGTCTAGCCACTGGCAATGTCTTAGGGTAGCATTCCAACCCATCTCTAAGGAAATCATTGTCAAACCAAGGTCTGTCACCGTTAGTAAACCACTGCCATAAACATCTAGAGCGGAACAGACTGAATACCACTTAGGTGGTGGTCAACATTTTGTACCTGCCAAGGCAATGGACATTGTGAGCCAGAACTGCTTCCTGGTCTACCACTCAACTTCAGAGTTTCATTGAGGGTAGGCACAGTGCAGCAGCGGCCCATGCAGGTAAGAGCGGTGGGGTGGTGGGGCCGGGTGGGGGAGAATTTCGACAGATGGCGACTAGGGAAAATCAATTATTTATTTAATTTCCCCTCGTGGTCGTCTGTCGAATCCCCTCCCCAACTTGGCCCCACCGCCCGACTGCTCTTACCTGCACGGGCCACGGCTGGCACAGTGTGGCATCTAAACCATCAAAGTGGGAATTATCAGAGCTCTGCTTAAATGTTGAGTAGCCCACCGGAACACTGCCACAGATATATAGAAATGTCAACGTTCACAGATAGTGGGGTTGTAGGCCATCTACTGTTTTTAGTGTAGCACAGATTTTCACTTTCTTCTGATACTAAGATATGTCCTCGGTTGAGACCTTGGCCCTATTACAACCAGCCCAAACCTCCCCATTTCAATACTACTTAAACTGGTAACCAATGAATAAATAGGTACTTTATTGTATAGTTCAATAAAACTATTACAAAAATTCTTACGGTTTATAAAACAAATTCATCATGAGTCTTAGATTGAGTACTATTTCGTTGGTTCCACAAACACAAGTACTTAAATATGATTTAAAACAGTTTTAACGAGTATTTAAAAAAAATATTAAGATATCATGATTCAAAAAACAAAAGATGTCGCCCTTGGTTTATCATAATATTCATACAGCTTGCTATGCTTTGGTGAGCATACGTGTTGCAGTGGCCATGAATTTGACACATTTAGATTTCAATTGTGTTTTGGCGACATGGTCTCACATGTAAATTAAGGAAGGCTGGCCGGAGAAACTTTCTTCATACATTAGTCAACAGGGGACAGGTTCAGAGGATGTACAAAATCATCTCTGTCATGTAGCCACAAAGTCGGCAGTTTGAGGAGGGTCATGTATTTTTACATTTTGGTGTGAAGTAGTTTGGCTGGAAGAATTCCAATCTGTATACCATCAAGGGCAGCTTTGAATGTAAGGAGGGCTTTGTTCGCATATATTTTTGTGGGGTTAAACTATTGTATGACGCGATTACTGACCAGACATGACCCTTTTTCGCAAGTAAGTTGTTGTCTTGGGAACGTGAAAGGAGTTTGAAGAATTTGTCCACTATTTTTTTTAAGGTGACATTGGTCATGTTGACCTCCCAGCGCTCCCTAAGTTGCATAATTAACAGGGTTGTATTAAGATAATTTCCCAAGTACCTGCAGGGATTGGTACACTGCACAGTTTTCTACAACATTTAACGAAGGCCCATTTCTTCTGCACCTAAGATGGACTGGAGGTTGGTAGCACATATCTATGTCCGACAACAATCCGGTTGTAATGGAAAATTCTGTATTATTTGATGATTACTAAAAAATATTTTTATTTTTTTATTTTTTTTATTATTTGTTTATTAACAGCTTGTCATAGCATACAACAATATCACGCGCGTGCCAGGAGCATCGCGCCCAGGAAATTAGGACAAGCAATTTTTTTAAGTGCATATACATATCAAGCAAATATAGGAAACATATACCCAATGAAAATGCCATAAAGGCAAGAAACAAACCCCCCGCCCCCTCCCGCACTCTCTGGCACTGCAGCGATATGACCTACAAAGCGGCAACATTTTGACTTCTGATGCGTACACAAGTTGAAATAGCACAGTAGCCTGGGATCAATTGCATTAAGTGTCAGTAGCATAGAAATGAGAATGTGTGACATCTTACAAATCAGGGTGGCTTGATAAATATATGGTAAGTGGGGCCCAGAAATCCTTGGGCCTTGATGATTCAGGGAGTTCTTCAGCATAGGTCTCTAGTTGTTCCCTACAGTAGGTCAAGTCCCGGATCCACTTACGAACCGTGGGCAACCCCTTGCGCCCCAGTGCTGCGCCACGGCCCGCTTGGCCATTAACGTCGCCACAGCTACCAACCTCCTGTTACAGGGCTTTAAGGGTGTCACATTGCCCAACAAGCATAGCTCAGGTGTGCATCCCACTCGCTCCAGCACGACCTCCGTTAACACATCCACCACCCTAGACCAAAATGTAATTAACCCCGCACAGAGCCAGGAGAGGTGTAGAAAATCGGCGTCCGCATGCCCACACCGCACACAATTAGCCGTATCCCTCAGTCCAAATTTCCTCAACTGCACAGGGGTGTAATAGAGCTGGTGTAAAAGTTAAAATGTATGATACGTAGATTACAGTTAGCTGTAAGGCGCCCAGTCAGTTTACAACAAGCATGCCAGTGGTCTACAGACATCGCGCCACCCAGAGCTTCGTTCCATTTAGCGTATGAGGGATGCACCTCCTCCTCACGCTCGCGAAGTGATGCAGCGTATAGTTTAGTGATCAGTCCCTTACGATCCCCGCTCGCGAGCACCGCCTGCAGCGCCCGCAGTGGCTGAGGCTCATTGGGGTAGGTAGGATATATATCCCTGATTGCTTGCCGAACCCTCACGTACGTGAAGCATAGCATAGCTCCATGTGGCCGACCCGCCTGCACATCCTGCAATGAGCGGAACTGGCTTTGTTTGTATAAGTCCCCTAGCTGCGTAATCCCGACCGCCTGCAATGCGCTCAGCGCAGAACGCTCTTGCGCCGCGGATATGCCAGGATGTGCCGCAATCGGCAACCTGGGGGCATAAAGGTAGGGTAGTTTCGCTCGTCTAGCCAATGTCTGCCAGGCCCAGGCGGTGCACTGCACCGGATTGATTTCCGTTCGGGGGCCTCCACTCCCACCCGAGAGAGCAGCTGGCACCAGTGGCAAGGGGAGTATTGCGTCCGCCTCAATCGCCGTATGGGGGAGATAGCGGTGTGGGAAGAACCAGTAATGTGCAAAATGCGCCTGAGCGCATAGGTAATAGAGGCGCATATCTGGGGCCTCGAAGCCGCCGCGTTCAAAGGGTTGGACTAGGGTATCCCAGCTACAACGCGGTTTTTGCCCCCCACACAAATGATAGTAGGGCCGTCTGTAATGCCTTGAAGGTCGAGATATTCAGGCGGAGAGGGATATTCATAAATAAATATAATAGTTTGGGCAAAATGGCCATTTTAAGCACAGCGATGCGGTCCGCTAACGAGAGGGGCAGGCGGGCCCACCGCTCCGTTTTTCCGTGAGTTGTGTGATGGTGCGTCCGTAATTCATGGATATGACCTGGGCAGGGTCCCTGTGCAGCCAGATCCCTAAGTATTTCACCGGATCCCGGGCCCAAGACAGAGGAAAGTCCATCTCGAACTCGTCAGTACCCGCTGTTAAGGGAAATACCGTCGATTTGGCCCAGTTTATACCTAAGCCAGAGAATCCTTCAAATTTAACATATTCCCTCAGCAGTTCAGGGAGGTGGGTTGCAGGCTCACGGACATATAAAAGCATGTCATCCGCATAAAGCGAAACAACAAGTGGCCGCTGTCTAAAGCGAAGCGCAGCGGAGGCGTGCAATTGGCGCAACTTACATGCCAGTGGCTCCAGCGCCAGCGCAAATAGCATTGGTGACAGAGGGCATCCCTGCCGTGTGCCTCTGCTAATGGGAAACGCCGAGGATACCCAGCCATTCACGCGAACTCTAGCCGCAGGTTTGGTATACAGGACCCTAATCCATTGCAAAAAGAACGGGGAACACCCATTCGCGTGAGAACGGTAAACATATACTCCCAGGAGAGGGAATCAAAAGCCTTGGCGGCGTCTAGAAGCACCGCCACGGCCTGGAAGTCTGCGTCAAAGTAGTGAAGAGTGGCGAAGAGAGTTCGCAGGTTATGCACGGTAGACCGAGCGGGCACGAATCCAGACTGGTCAGGGAGTACCAGCAAAGGAACCAGAGGCTGAAGGCGGAGTGCAATCATTTTCGCCAATATCTTGGTGTCGATATTAATCATTGAGAGTGGTCTGTAGGAATCGCAGTGGCTGGGCTCCTTATCAGGTTTCAGTAGCATCACCAGTAGAGCCTCCCGCAACGAGGGTGGGAGATGTCCAGTGTCATACGCCTCCGCATATACTTCAAGAAGGCGAGGGGCCAGGTCCTCCACAAATATCTTATAGAACTCGCTCGGGAACCCGTCTAATCCCGCAGCCTTGCAAGTAGGGAGGGACATAATAGCGAGTTTTACATCTTCCTCATCAAAAGGTTGAGTAAGATATTCCCTGTGGCCGGGAGATAGCCAGCCCAGTGCGACATCATCCAAATATGTATGGATCTCGGCCGGCTGCACTACATCTCTATTACTGTAGAGTGCCGTGTAATAGTCAAGTATGGTCTCGCTAATGGCAGTTGTGCCGTAACAAGCTGTCCCTGCCTCGTCTAGGATTTCCGTGATATACTCTTGACTGCGCGGCGCAGCCAGTTTGTGCGCAAGAGAACGGCTAGGCCGTCCCCCTCACCATAGTATCGGGCCTTGCTACGCCTGGACCTATGTACCAGTTCCTGATCTGCCGTGTCGTTATGTTCTGTCACCAATGCACGGATTTTGGACAGAGTTTCAGGCAGCGGGTCCGTCTCGTAGGCTCGCTCTAGAGTGGAAATATCGGCGGCCAATTTATGAATTCTGCGCCGTAAATCACGCAGTACTCCAGCCTGCGCCCCATACAGACCCCTCTGATAGTGGCTTTGAACGCTTCCCACATGGTGCCTGCGCTATCAACTGTACCAGCATTTTCCCGGAAAAATGTCGAATAGCCTCTCCAACCGAGGCCCGGAAGACCGGGTCCGTCAGGGAGGATGGTTGTAAGCGCCACTGGAAAGGTGGTCGATCACATGCTGGGACCTGTAGATCCAGGAGCACCGGGGAGTGGTCCGAGAGCGTCCTGGCTAAGTGGCGCACTCCAGTCGCCCACGCACACGCAGCCTCCGTAGCCAGCCAAAAGTCCAAGCGAGACCAAGTCCCATGCACAGATGAAACAAACGTGCTCTCTCTCTCCCCAAATGTTGCATACGCCATACATCCCTCAATCGTCCCGCATCCATCAGGCCACGCAACACCTCCGCCGCCTGTTTAGGTCGTGCATTTTCACTACCCCTCCGGTCAGCCTCCATATCCAGACAGACATTGAAATCACCTCCCCATATAATCTCCGCGTCTGGGAACCCAGAGATGCGGCGCCATACATCAGCGAAAAGGCCGGGTCATCCACATTCGGTCCATACACATTCACAAAAAGGACACTCGACCGACCTAGTTGACCATGCACCAGCACCACTCGGCCCTGATCATCAGTCTCTGTGCGCGTGACTTGAAACGGTATCCCTTTCTTGATCAGAATAATCACTCCCCTTGCATAGCTAGAATAAGAGGAAGCGGCGCGAAAGCCAGCCCATCGAGCCCCCACCCTCCCTTCGGAAGTCTTGGTAAGATGTGTCTCCTGCAGGAAGGCAATGTGGACCGCCATCCTGTCTAAATAGGCGAACACCGACCTGATCTTTTTGGGAGTATTGAGGCCACGAACATTCCATGTAAAAAGGCGTATTTTACCACTCATCTATCAGCAGGCTATGAAATGATGTGACTATCGAATATTTCAGAGACATGTCTGTTCTATTACAATGAAAATAGTAAAAGCATAAAACCCTAAAAAGACAGTGCCAGAGAGCCTCCCCCATCGCAATCCCCCATCCCCCTCCCACTTCAGCATCCCCAACTCGCCAAAGCCATCCCTACCCACCCCACACCCACCCCAACAAACAACCAGCAATGCAAAACTTAGATGGGGTATTCCCATGTGAGGGCGTTAGAGTGCTACTATCCTCCTATCTAGTAGGAGGAGGCTAAGCAGGGGTCAGTAACTATGCCTGGAAAGTACAACAGCATGGAGCGCGCCCTTGGTATGCGAGCAGGCATATCCCATTCAGCCCCGGCTAAAAACACCTGTGGGTGGAAGAAAGAGCAGGTCATACTAATAAATGATACAGCATGAGTCAGGAGAAACCTGGAAAGTCAAATAGGCAACCGTGGCAGCAGAGTAGTTCAGCCGATGCACCCTATGGGTCTATTGCTCCTCAGTCTCCGATGGCGATCGGGAGTCGCGTCGCTCCTCTTGAGGCGTTTGGCATGTTCTAAGGCTGCCTTGGGGTTATTGAAAATATGAGAGTCCCCATCTGGGCCTATCTTCAGGCGAGCAGGGTATAGCATGGCATACGGGACCCCTCCGCCTGTAGAAATTTTTTAACACCCCCAAATTCCTCCTCGCAGCTTGGACAGTGACAGTAAAGTCGGGAAAAAGGAAAGTTTATTGCCTTGATGTTCTATGGCCCCTTTCTCTCTCGCCAGACGTAGAATAGTGTCTCGGTCCCTGTAATTCAGTACTCGTGCAATAATGGGGCGGGAGGAGCGCCCGGGCCGGTCGAGCCGCTAATGAGCGGTGAGCCCGTTCCACAATGAACATGTGTGATAGCTGCTCCGTACCGAATAGGTCTGTGATCAATGTTTCAATGAAGGTCTCCATTTTGCCCACATTTGTGGATTCCGGCAGCCCTGTAATGCGGAGGTTATTGCGCCTGGAGCGAGCCTCTAAATCTTCATTCTTAGCTTGGATGACTGACAGGACTTTTTCCATGTTTAGCGTTTTCCCGGCGACTTCACTTAAACCATCCTCCGCTGTAGACACCCGCTGCTCGACTTCCCCCATACGGGTACTCTGTTTTTCCAGCTGCGAGGACATGTGGTCCAGCCGGTTGTTGACAGCCGCCATTGTTCCCTCGATGGATTGGAGGCTGCGCTGCATGGCCAAAAGCGTGGTCTCGAGGCCAGTGGGCCCTCCCTCCTGGGCGTCAGCCTCCCGAGTCCGAGGCAGCTTTCTGCGGAGTTTTAGTGGATTTTCGGGCCTCAAACGTAAGGCGAGGCTGGGTTTTGTCTGTTCTGCCCATGGCGCTATATAGCTAGTCAGGTCCTCTGCAAGGGAGTAAACCCAATCCCCCGCAGATTCCAGGCAGGTCGGCAAGTGAACCCACCCCTCACCCCGGTCCTCCCGGCGAGCGCAACTGCCCGCCTGAGATATGCAGGCCCGCACCAGCACAGGAGGTCGCCCGACTGCATGAAGTGGACTCGGGTCAGAACATGAAGGCCCCCCGCCAGTGAGAGTTCTCGTGTCCACTAGCCAGTGAGCCAGCAGCTTGAGCAATCAAGGGAAGTCTGTATAGGCCCCGGCCACCAAAATGCGAGGAGGTGCGCACTCAGGAGCCGCACCCAGCGAAGGATCCACAGCAGCGCAAGGCAATGGGAGGGTCCCAGCTGCACTCTCCGTCCGGGATCCGCCACAACAGCCTTGAGGATTACAAGTGGCAACGCAGGGTGAGTACGCCAGGCCCTCCTCTCCCAGACTACCACAGAGGCCTAGCGCTCCATCATTCCAGTGGGGCCCACCAGCACGGGCCCAGCTCCTCACGGACAAGCCGCCCAGCAGCAGCCGCGGCAATGCCAGCCAGCAGACGGTCAGCAACGGAAGCGCGGTCCCACAATCTGGCCTATAACTCCCCCAGGCGCCCGCCCAAGCTCGCAGGCCGCAGCACCGACCAGGGCCCCCGCCCGCCTCTACTGGTGCGAACTCCGGCCGGGCCGCGCCCCACTCACCGTGACCAGCACCCAGGAGTCGGCTCCACCGGCAGTCCGCAAGTGTGTCTCCGCACCTCGGCGCGGGTCCCCAAATCACGTACCGGGCCGCCGCCTCTCGCCTCTCCCACTCAGTTGTCGGGATCACGACAGCAGCGCCCAGCAGCTCAGTGCTCGGCCTCGTTCCCGTAGGGCTCGCGCAGCCACACTCGGCCGCCCTCAACCAGCACCCTCGTTGGCAGCAGGCAGGTATGTCGCCGGCAGCAGCTCTCGGCCAACTCCAATCGGCGCCTCGGGTCCGCGACTAGCAGGAACGCCACAGCCCGGACCCGTCAATAGAGTGTGCAGGGGGCCGCCATCTTGTGGCGCCCGCCGCGGGTCTCGGTCCTCCGGTGATGCGCAGCCACAGAGCGATCCGCCGCTCCACAATGCCAACAAAGTATGCAGGGGTCCTAGCCAGCTAGGGTCGCGCGGTTTCTGTAGCGCAGATTCTGCTTTTCCAGGCGGATTATAGGCGGATAGTGGCTCAGCCGGGCAGAGCGACCTTAAGGTGCTGCCATCTTGCCGTGCGCCCTCTAGCGCCCCCTACTAAAAAATATTAAAAGGAATCTTTATGTTATAAATTAGAGTCCATGCATGATATAATTTACTTGTGAAATATGCCTACTTAGTGCATTTTGCTAACTTCTATGAATGTAGAGGAGTTAGAAACAAGTAAGAACAGTGCAACCTTTTCTTAGTTAAGAATAGGGGAAACAATGTCCTATTATGCGGCATGCAAGAAATTCCATTCAGCAACCAAATCTATTAGATGGCTATGGACCCAGAGCTATTTCCATGAATAGAATGTATTTTTCATGCTAGTGGTATAGCATTTCTTTTCTTACTTTGAGAAGGACAAGATTACTCCATCTGTACAACATTGGGTGATCAAGGGTCACAGTGACCTCCATTATCCCTTGACCCTCCCCACCCCAAAAAAAGGCTGCATCGTTAACCTCATGATTGTGAACCCTGCCACACAACAGCACAGCCAACCATTCAAAGTTAATTGGTCAGATCACTTACCATGTCCCCTTCTTCTTACCCTTGCTACATTTCTTGCTAACAATCTAATTTGCAAGGTATTTAATCACTCATTCAAAAATCTTTCAGCTCAGTATCTTGACATGTTCATATGTCGAAGATCACATTCTGTACTGCAAAACAGGCAATGCCAACAACATAATGAACATCTATAACAACATCGTCTGCCAAGCAACTAAAATGTTGCTCCCAAAAGCTAAAACAACAATGTTAAAGACCCTCACACAAATGGCTCTCCCACGACCAAGACTGAAAATGAATGAAAGCTCTTGATATCCTCCACCTTACACATTAATTTTAAATCACTGAGAAAGGATTACAAACAAAGCATTCTCCTTGCCAAATTAAGCTACTTTCGCTCTAATCTTCTGCAGTCTTCAAAACCATCAACTTCAATTCAATCATACTAACATAACTTCTCCTATCAAAAACTCTTTATCTTCACTTTCAACAACCCAGATGTATTCATGGGCTACTTCAATAACAGATCTTCTGAATTTACACCGCTATTTCAGTACCTCATCTTCATTTCACCCAACTATTTGGGATCTCTTAGTACTGGTATAACAAAAAGATCTCTCTATAGTCATCAAAAATCTCAAACTCACCTCATACTCAATGACATCCTATTGGCCAACATCCTCAAGGACTACTTCTTGTTACAGGCTGGACGCAGCGCAGTTCTTCGTAGTTTTGAGAATTTAACCCAGAGGAATTGGCGATTCCTTTCGGCAACCACTGTACTGACTAGTGGTGGAGTATACAGCAGTTGGTAAGTGTCCAAGGAAAGAAACGACTGCTGTGGAGGGGAAAAAGGTGAAGTAAAAACCCTCTGATGACAACAGCAGGGAACCAAACTCCAAAGCAACAGCAAAGGATCCTAAACAAGGAAAAAGTAAGGACATGAGCATCAAAATACACCACTATAACGTAGCAGGAGCGTTGTGACGCACAGACCAATGCCCAGGCTCCACTTAAATAGTCCTATCCGACCTAGAATTGAAGAAACCTATACAGGATCTAATCCTTCCATGTTGGACTGGCCAAAACCCTATCCCAGAATGAGGGACACCACCTTGAACTAATATGAAGTCCAATCCAAGATTGCGCCCATACTCATGTCACAATGCTATAGCAGCGAGTCTCGAAACTTCCCCTCCTGCCGGGGGGAAGAAGCATCCTGCCTGCACCAGACACCAAACCCCCACTGATCCACAAGGGTCCAAACTGAGGTGGCATAGTGAGGAAAAGAACAATGGGTTGAGATGCTACCCCAAGTGATTACCAGTGGTTAGACAAATTGCAAGCACTCCTACCATTACATTTTGTGTGTTTGATGTACCACCCTAAGTGACACAGGTATGTCCAGACGTGGGTCCCGTGTTCACTGTGCCACTGGAACCAAGCTATACCCCGCTGAGGAGCCCTTAACAGGTTATAATCAGTCATAGGTTGCTTGAGTTACAGTTCAGTGAGGACCAGGCCTGGCAGTTTGGGCTTGACTGTTCCCATGAGGAGCAGGGTTAAGGATGATTTACATATGGCTGGATCCAAACTTGGGAGGCATGGTGAGCAAAGAACGATGGGTAGGAGTGCTACTGTGGGTAATTGCCACTGGTTAGACAAATTGAAAGCATTCCTCCAATCACCTTTTGTGTGTTTGATGTACAGCCCTAAGTGGCGAGGGTATGCCCAGATGTGGGTTCCGTGCTCACTGTGTCACTGGTACCAAGCTATACCTGCCTTACAAGCCCTTATTAGGGCAAAACTGGTGCTTAGTTGCTTGTTTTCTGGTTTGGTGAGGACCCGGCCTGGCTGTTCAGGCTGGACTGTTCTCATGAGGAGCAGGGTCAAGGCTGGGTCCAAACTGAGGTGGCATGGCAAGCAAAAGAACGATGGGTTGAGATGCTACCCCAAGCAATTGCCAGTAGTTAGACAAAATGCAAGCATTCCTCGCATCAGCTTTTGTGTGTTTGATTCAATAGGCCTTACTCCACTGGGCAGTCGGAGGGGTTTAATCAACGCATAGATGGAGTGGTCTCTGCTGTGATTTAATCAAGGGCCACCCGCATCTAAATTCAATGGGTGACCCACATTCTTGGGGGTAATGTATACTCCGTTGCCATTGTGATGGAGTATCCTTGATGCCAAGATTTAGATCAGACCCTTATAAGTTTATGTTAATTACAGGAATTAGACAAGAAATCTGAAAAATACGACTTACAAATAAAACTGCTGCCCTGATCCTAACATTTACATAAATTAAAACTCAAGGGTTAATAACAGCAGCTAGCCCTTTCTTTAACAGTAACATTAATACTATCAAAGAAGCATAATACACACATGTTAGACCTGACAGTCTTAGGGTGGTCTTCCCCAAACTTTTTCCCTGCTTACCTCCACTTTTTGCTGTATTTCTTTTGTTGACCTTAGAACTCTGAGCACTTTACCACTGCTGACCAGTCCTACAGTGCATGGGTTTCTCCCCCAACCATGATTTCATTGACTTATCCACAATTGGTATATTTAATTTATCTGTATGTCGCTAATAGAGTGCACTACCTGTGCCCAGGATCTGTAAATTAAATGCTACTAGTGGGACTGATTGTGCCACCCGCAGAAGTAGCCCTTAAAACATGTCTCAGGCCTGCACTACAGAGCCTGTGTGTGCAGTTTTCACTGCTATGTTAACTTGGCATTTAAAACCCTCACCAAGCCTTAAACTCCCTTTTTATTACATATATGTCACCCCTAGGTACCCCATAGGGCAGGGTGCTGTCTAAGTAAAAGGAAGTTCAATTTTGAGGTGCACGCCTTCTTTTAATAATAAGATACCTCCCTTATCAATGTTCACCAATGGTGCTCCACCGCTACGTATGCTGTCAACATTCATCCGTCTTAACCCCTTCGATGCTCATGACGGAATGGTTCCGTCATGAGCATCGGTGCCCCTGTGCTCATGATGGAACCATTCCGTCATGAGGCCAGGGGCACGAAATCCCTCTGCTGCAGACAGCAGAGGGATTTCTCTTTCACCCCTGTGACCTTGGCAGCTGGGGAATTGCTTCCCCAGCTCCCGAGGCCCCTCCCTGGTTTCTGTGCCATGAGGATCAGCGCGCACGTCGCGCTTCCTCATTGCACAGAAAACAAAACTGAAATGAGCCTTTAGGCTCATTTCAGTTTCACTTTCTATGTGCTCAGGGGCTATCTCAGCCCCCCGGGCACGTAGAAAGACGGGAGAGGTATCATTGGAAAGGGGAGAATCTCCCGTTTCCAATGGTACCCCTCCCCAGTGGATCCCTGCTTGGGGATTGCCCCAGGAGGGTGATCCCCAAGCAGGGATCCACCCACTAGACACCAGGGAGGGGGGAGCGGCCCCTTGGGCAAGGGCTTTTGCTCCCCCCAATTTGTTTTTGGTGCGATTTAGACTTTTTGCCCCCCCTGGGGGGCAGATGGGGGCAGTAGCCCCCAATCTGCCCCCCCGGGGGGGCAAAAAGCCCACTAGACCCCAGGGATATTTTTCTTTGCCCAATTAATTTATTAGGGTGGGGGCTGCCCATAAAGGGCATGTCCATGCCCCCACCCCGCAAAATTTACAGCCTTTCTGCCCCCCCGGGGGGGGCAAAAAGCCCACTATAAGCCAGGGATTTTTTTTTTAATTATAATTTGTGGTGGGGGCTGCCCAATATGGGCATGACCATGCCCCCACCCACCCCCGCAAAAATGACAGCCTTTCTGCCCCCCTGGGGGGCATATGGGGCAGTAGCCCCCAATCTGCCCCTCGGGGGCAAAAGCCCACTAGGCGCCAGGGATTTTTGGGGCAAATTTTAATTAGGTGGGGCTCCCAAAACGGGCATGCCCATGCCCCCACCCCCTCCCCCGCAAAAATAACAGCCTTCCTGCCCCCTGGGGGCATATGGGGCAGTAGCCCCCAATCTGCCCCCGGGGGCAAAAAGCCCACTAGGCGCCAGGGATTTTTTGGGGCAAATTTTAATTAGGGTGGGGGCATTGGCATGCTCGTTTTGGGCAGCCCCCACCCTAATTAAAATTTGCCCAAAAAACTCCCTGGCGTCTAGTGGGCTTTTTGCCCTCCCTGGGGGGCAGATTGGGTGCATTAGCCCCCAATCTGCCTTGCCAGGGGGGGCAAAAAGCCCCCTAGTCGCCAGGGATTTTTTTGGGGCAAATTTTAATTAGGGTGGGGCTGCCCAAAGTGGGCATGCCCATGCCCCCACCCCCTCCCTGCAAAAATTACAGCCTTCCTGCCCCCCCTGGGGGGCAGATGGGGCAGTAGCCCCCAATCTGCCCCCCCGGGGGGGGCAAAAAGCCCACTAGATGCCAGGGATTTTCTTGGGCAAATTTTAATTAGGGTGGGGGCATTGGCATGCCCGTTTTGGGCAGCCCCCACCCTAATTAAAATTTGCGCAAAAAACTCCCTGGCATCTAGTGGGTTTTTTGCCTCCCCTGGGGGTCGGATGGGGGCATTAGCCCCCAATCTGCCCTGCTGGGGGGGGGAAATAGCCCACTAGATGCCAGGGAGTTTTTTGGGGCAAATTTTAATTAGGGTGGGGGCTGCCCAAAACGGGCATGCCAATGCCCCCACCCTAATTAAAATTTGCCCAAAAAACTCCCTGGCGTCTAGTGGACTCCTGGGGGGCAGATGGGGGCATTAGCCCCCAAACTGCCCCCGCGGGGGGGCAAAAAGCCCACTAGACGCCAGGGATTTTTTTGGGCAAATTTTAATTAGGGTGGGGGCATTGGCATGCCCGTTTTGGTCAGCCCCCACTCTAATTAAAATTTGCCCAAAACTCCCTGGCACCTAGTGGGCTTTTTGCCCCCCCGGGGGGGCAGATGGGGGCATTAATTCCCATCTGCCCCCCCGGGGGGGCAAAAAGCCCACTAGACGCCAGGGATTTTTTGGGGCAAATTTTAATTAGGGTGGGGGCATTGGCATGCCCGTTTTGGGCAGCCCCCACCCTAATTAAAATTTGCCCAAAAAACTCCCTGGCGTCTAGTGGACTCCTGGGGGACAGATGGGGGCATTAGCCCCCAAACTGCCCCGCCGGCAGGGCAAAAAGCACACTAGACGCCAGGGATTTTTTTTGGGGCAAATTTGAATTAGGGTGGGGGCTGCCCAAAACGGGCATGCCCATGCCCCCATCCCCTCCCCTCAAAAATTGCAGCCTTCCTGCCCCCCCTGGGGGCAGATGGGGCAGTAGCCCCCAATCTTCCCCCCCGGGGGGGGGGCAAAAAGCCCACTAGACACCAGGGATTTTTTGGGGCACATTTTTATTTGGGTGGGGGCTGCCCAAAACAGGCATGTCAATGCCCCCACCCGCAACAATTACAGCCTTTCTGCCCCCCCTGGGGGGAAGATGGGGCAGTAGCCCCCAATCTGCCCCCTCCCCAGGGGGGCAAAAAGCCCACTAGACGCCAACGATTACACTGGCTTTTTTATGTGTGGGGGTGGGGGCTGCTCAGAATGGGCATACCAATGCCCCTACCCCCCAAAAAAATAGCCACAGAGTTTCTGCCCCCTTGGGGGCATATCGGGGCAACCCCACCCCCCGATATCCCCCCAGGGCAGCAGAAAGCCGACTAGGAACAGATTTGTTTTTAGCAATATGCCTACCTGTGGATTTTGGGCCCTAGCGCAGCCGGCACATAGGGAAACCTAGCAAACCTGTACATTTTTGAAAATTAGACACCCAGGGGAATCCAGGATGGGGTGACTTGACTGGCTCTCACCAGGTTCTGTTACCCAGAATCCCTTGCAAACCTCAAAATGTGTATAAAAACAAATTTTCCTCACATTTCTGTGGTGGAAAGTTCTGGAATCTGTGTGGATCCACAAAATTCCACTCACCCCGCATTCCCCAAAGTCTTCCGAGAAAAATGGTACCTCACTTGTGTGGGTGGGTCAAGTACCCGCGACAGGCAAGGGCCCAAAACGTAGTGAGGCGACATCAAAATTACCTATCACAAACCAACCTGGTTTTGCACGGGGGTTACCTGGGTTTTGGCCCCGGGGTCGGCGGCCACCTAGGGAAACCTACAAAACCCACACATTTCTGAAAACTAGACACCCGGGGGATTCCAGGGAGGTATGGCTTGTGTGGATCCCCCAACGTTTTCTTACCCAGAATCCCCTGCAAACCTCAAATTTAGCTGAAAAAATCACTTTTTTCACACATTTGTGTGTGGGAAAGTTGTGGCATCACCGGGCTGACACAAATTTCCTACCAGCCAACGTTCCCCCTGGTCTCCTGATAAAAATGGTGCCTCACTCAGGTGGGAGGCCCAAGTACCCGCGACAGGCAAGGGCCCAAAACGTATTGAGGCGACATCAAAATTGCCTATCACAAAACCACCTGGTTTTGCAAGGGGGGTCCATGACTTTTTGGCCCGGGGCTCGGCGGCCACCTAGAGAAACCTACCAGACCCACACATTTCTGAAAACTAGACACCCGGGGAATTATAGGGAGGTATGACTTGCGTGGATCCCCCAACGTTTTCTTACCCAGAATCCCCTGCAAACCTCAAATTTTGCCGAAAAATGCACTTTTTTCTCACATTTCTGTGGTGGAAAGTTCTGGAATCTGCGTGGATCCACAAATTTCCTCCCACCCAGCGTTCCCCCAGATCTCCCGATAAAAATGGTACCTCACTTGCGTGGGTGGGTCAAGGACCCGCGACAGGCAAGGGCCCAAAAGCTATTGAGGCGACATCAAAATTACCTATCACAAACCAACCTGGTTTTGCATGGGGGTCCCATGAGTTTTGGCCCGGGCTCGGAAGCCATCTAGGGAAACCTACCTAACCCACACATTTCTGAAAACTAGACACCCGGGGGAGTCCAGCGAGGTTTGGCTTGCGTGGGTCCTCCCATCATGTTCCTACCCATAATCCCCTGCAAACCTCAAATTTCGCTGAAAAATGCACTTTTTTTCTCACATTTCTGTGGTGGAAAGTTCTGGAATCTGTGTGGATCCACAAATTTCCTCCCACCCAGCGTTCCCCCAGGTCTCCCGATAAAAATGGTACCTCACTTGTGTGGGTAGGCACAGTGGCTGCAACAGGAAATGGCCCAAATCGTACTCTGGAGACTTCAAAATTACCTATAGCAAAACTACCTGGTTTTGCGGGGGCACCTGAGATTTTGGCCCCGGGCTCGACGGCCATCTTGGGAAAGTACCAAACCCAAACATTTCTGAAAACTAGACACCTGGGGAGTCCAATGAGGTATGGCTTGCGTGGATCCCCCAACGTTTTCCTACCCAGAATGCCATGCAAACCTCAAATTTAGCTGAAAAACACATTTTCCACATATTTTTGTGTGGAATCACCGTGCCGGCACAAATGTCCTACCACCCAGCGTTCCCCTTGTTCTCCCGAGTAAAATGATACCTCACTTGTGTGGGTGGGCCAAAGGCCTGTGGCTAGGAAGAGCCCAAAACATAGGGATTTATAGTATAGCACCGAGAATTCTAAGCGCTACATTTTTTTAAAAATACGTTTTTAGTCAATTCTGCTTTGGACACCCACACAAGTGAGGTATCATTTTACTCGGGAGAACAAGCGGAACGCTGGGTGGTAGGACATTTGTGCCGGCACGGTGATTTCACGCAAAAATATGTGGAAAATGTGGGTTTTTCAGCTAAATTTAAGGTTTGCATTGCATTCTGGGTAGGAAAACGTTGGGGGATCCAGGCAAGCCATACCTCATTGGACTCCCCCAGGTGTCTAGTTTTCAGAAATGTTTGGGTTTGGTACTTTCCCAAGATGGCCACCGAGCCCGGGGCCAAAATCTCAGGTGCCCCCCAAAACCAGGTAGTTTTGCTATAGGTAATTTTGAAGTCTCCAGAGTACGATTTGGGCCATTTCCTGTTGCAGCCACTGTGCCTACCCACACAAGTGAGGTACCATTTTATCGGGAGACCTGGGGGAACGCTGAGTGGGAGGAAATTTGTGGATCCACGCAGATTTCAGAACTTTCCATCACAGAAATGTGAGAAAAAGTGAATTTTTCGGCAAAATTCGAGGTTTGCAGGGGATTCTGGGTAGGAGAATGATGGGGGACCCATGCAAGCCATACCTTGCTGGACTCCCCGGGTGTCTAGTTTCCAGAAATGTGTGGGTTAGGTAGGTTTCCCTAGATGGCTGCCGAGCCCCGGGCCAAAACTCATGGGACTCCCCATGCAAAACCAGGTTGGTTTGTGATAGGTAATTTTGATGTCGCCTCAATAGCTTTTGGGCCCTTGCCTGTCGCGGGTCCTTGACCCACCCATGCAAGTGAGGTACCATTGTTATCGGGAGACCTGGGGGAACGCTGGGTGGGAGGACATTTGTGGATCCACGCAGATTCCAGAACTTTCCACCACAGAAATTTGAGAAAAAGTGAATTGTTCGGCGAAATTTGAGGTTTGCAGGGGATTCTGCGTAGGAGAATGATGGGGGACCCACGCAAGCCATACCTCGCTGGACTCCCCCGGGTGTCTAGTTTCCAGAAATGTGTGGGTTTGGTAGGTTTCCCTAGATGGCTGCCGAGCCCCGGGCCAAAACTCATGGGACCCCCCATGCAAAACCAGGTTGGTTTGTGATAGGTAATTTTGATGTCGCCTCAATAGCTTTTGGGCCCCTGCCTGTCACGGATCCTTGACCCACCCACGCAAGTGAGGTACCATTTTTATCGGGAGACCTGGTTGAATGCTGGGTGGGAGGAAATTTGTGGATTTTTCACTGCGAAATTGAGGTGTGTCCACGTTGCGTTTTGCGCCATTTCATGTCGCGTGCACTAGGCCGACCCACACAAGTGAGGTACCATTTTTCTCGGAAGACTTTGGGGAACGCGGGGTGTGTGGAAATTTGTGGATCCACGCAGATTCCAGAACTTTCCACCACAGAAATGTGGGGAAAATGTGGTTTTTTGACAATTGTTTAGGTTTGCAAGGGATTCTGGGTAACAGAACCTGGTGGGAGGCAGTCAAGTCACCCCATCCTGGATTCCCTGGGTGTCTAGTTTTCAAAAATGTATAGGTTTGCAAGGTTTCCCTAGGTGCCGGCAGAGCTATGGTTCAAAAACTACAACTAGGCACTTTGCCAAAAAGGGTCATTTTTCACTGCGAAATTTAGGTGTGTCCATGTTGTGTTTTGCGCCGTTTCCTGTTGCGGGCACTAGGCCGACCCACACAAGTGAGGTACCATTTTTCTCGAAAGACTTTGGGGAACGTGGGGTGGGTGGAAATTTGTGGATCCACGCAGATTCCAGAACTTTCCACCACAGAAATGTGGGGAAAATTTGGTTTTTTTATCAATCTTTTAGGTTTGCAAGGGATTCTGGGTAACAGAACCTGGTGGGAGGCAGTCAAGTCACCCCATCCTGGATTCCCCTGAGTGTCTAGTTTTCAAAAATGTATAGGTTTGCAAGGTTTCCCTAGGTGCCGGCAGAGCTATGGTTCAAAAACTACAGCTAGGCACTATGCCAAAAAAGGGTAATTTTTCACTGCGAAATTGAGGAGTGTCCACGTTGCGTTTTGCGCCATTTCGTGTTGCGGGCACTAGGCCGACCCACACAAGTGAGGTACCATTTTTCTCGGAAGACTTTGGGGAACGCGGGGTGGGTGGAAATTGGTGGATCCACGCAGATTCCAGAACTTTCCACCACAGAAATGTGGGGAAAATGTGGTTTTTTTGACAATTTTTTAGGTTTGCAAAGGACTCTGGGTAACAGAACCTGGTGGGAGGCAGTCAAGTCACCCCTTTATGGTTTCCCCTGGGTGTCTAGTTTTCAAAAATGTATAGGTTTGCTAGGTTTCCCTAGGTGCCGGCAGAGCTATGGTTCAAAAACTACAGCTAGGCACTTTGCCAAAAAAAGGTCATTTTTCACTGCGAAATTGAGGTGTGTCCACGTTGCGTTTTGCGCCGTTTCCTGTCGCGGGCACTAGGCCGACCCACACAAGCGAGGTACCATTTTTCTCAGAAGACTTTGGGGAACGCGGGGTGGGTGGAAATTTGTGGATCCACGCAGATTCCAGAACTTTCCACCACAGAAATGTGGGGAAAATTTGTTTTTTTTGACAATTGTTTAGGTTTGCAAGGGATTCTGGGTAACAGAACCTGGTGGGAGGCAGTCAAGTCACCCCATCCTGGATTCCCCTGGGTGTCTAGTTTTCAAAAATGTATAGGTTTGCAAGGTTTCCCTAGGTGCCGGCAGAGCTATGGTTCAAAAACTACAACTAGGCACTTTGCCAAAAAGGGTCATTTTTCACTGCGAAATTTAGGTGTGTCCATGTTGTGTTTTGCGCCGTTTCCTGTTGCGGGCACTAGGCCGACCCACACAAGTGAGGTACCATTTTTCTCGAAAGACTTTGGGGAACGTGGGGTGGGTGGAAATTTGTGGATCCACGCAGATTCCAGAACTTTCCACCACAGAAATGTGGGGAAAATTTGGTTTTTTTATCAATCTTTTAGGTTTGCAAGGGATTCTGGGTAACAGAACCTGGTGGGAGGCAGTCAAGTCACCCCATCCTGGATTCCCCTGAGTGTCTAGTTTTCAAAAATGTATAGGTTTGCAAGGTTTCCCTAGGTGCCGGCAGAGCTATGGTTCAAAAACTACAGCTAGGCACTTTGCCAAAAAAGGTCATTTTTCACTGCGAAATTGAGGTGTGTCCACGTTGCGTTTTGCGCCGTTTCCTGTCGCGGGCACTAGGCCGACCCACACAAGCGAGGTACCATTTTTCTCGGAAGACTTTGGGGAACGCGGGGTGGGTGGAAATTTGTGGATCCACGCAGATTCCAGAACTTTCCACCACAGAAATGTGGGGAAAATTTGTTTTTTTTGACAATTGTTTAGGTTTGCAAGGGATTCTGGGTAACAGAACCTGGTGGGAGGCAGTCAAGTCACCCCATCCTGGATTCCCCTGGGTGTCTAGTTTTCAAAAATGTATAGGTTTGCAAGGTTTCCCTAAGTGCCGGCAGAGCTATGGTTCAAAAACTACAGCTAGGCACTTTGCCAAAAAAGGGTCATTTTTCACTGCGAAATTGAGGTGTGTCCATGTTGTGTTTTGCGCCGTTTCCTGTTGCGGGCTCTAGGCCGACCCACACAAGTGAGGTACCATTTTTCTAGAAAGACTTTGGGGAACGTGGGGTGGGTGGAAATTTGTGGATCCACGCAGATTCCAGAACTTTCCACCACAGAAATGTGGGGAAAATGTGTTTTTTTGACAATTGTTTAGGTTTGCAAGGGATTCTGGGTAACAGAACCTGGTGGGAGGCAGTCAAGTCACCCCATCCTGGATTCCCCTGGGTGTCTAGTTTTCAAAAATGTATAGGTTTGCAAGGTTTCCCTAAGTGCCGGCAGAGCTATGGTTCAAAAACTACAGCTAGGCACTTTGCCAAAAAAGGGTCATTTTTCACTGCGAAATTGAGGTGTGTCCACGTTGCGTTTTGCGCCGTTTCCTGTCGCGGGCACTAGGCCAACCCACACAAGTGAGGTATCATTTTTCTCGTAAGACTTTGGGGAACGCGGGGTGGGTGGAAATTTGTGGATCCACGCAGATTCCAGAACTTTCCACCACAGAAATGTGAGGAAAATGTGTATTTTTTGACAATTTGTTAGGTTTGCAAGGGATTCTGGGTAACAGAACCTGGTGGGAGCCAGTCAAGTCACCCCATCCTGGATTCCCCTGGGTGTCTAGTTTTCAAAAATGTATAGGTTTGCTAGGTTTCCATAGGTGCTGGCAGAGCTAGGGTTCAAAAACTACAGCTAGGCACTTTGTCAAAAAAGGGTCATTTTTCACTGTGAAATTGGGGTGTGTCCACGTTGCGTTTTGCGCTGTTTCCTGTCGCGGGCACAAGGCCTACCCACACAAGTGAGGTACCCTTTTTCTCGGAAGACTTTGGGGAACGCGGGGTGGGTGGAAATTTGTGGATCCACGCAGATTCCAGAACTTTCCACCACAGAAATGTGAGGAAAATGTGTTTTTTTTTGGACAATTTGTTAGGTTTGCAAGGGATTCTGGGTAACAGAACCTGGTGGGAGCAGTCAAGTCACCCCATCCTGGATTCCCCTGGGTGTCTAGTTTTCAAAAATGTATAGGTTTGCTAGGTTTCCCTAGGTGCTGGCAGAGCTTGGGTTCAAAAACTACAGCTAGTCACTTTGTCAAAAAAGGGTCATTTTTCACTGTGAAATTGGGGTGTGTCCACGTTGCGTTTTGCGCCGTTTCCTGTCGCGGGCACTATGCCTACCCACACAAGTGAGGTACCATTTTTATCGGGAGACTTAGGGTAATTCAGATTTGTAAAGCAACTGTTATTACCTATTGACTTTCGATGTATTCTGCCTTCCAAATGAAAGACATTGTGTAAAAAAGAAGTAATTTTAAAAGATGACCGATAATTCTCATGCTAGTATGAGTATTCCCAATTTTGGAAATGTGCAAATATCTACTGTTTCTAAACTCTATATTTTGTTCCCATTTCAGAAATACATAGGTGTCTTTCATACCGATTTTTCCATGTATACATTTTCCCACAATAATTGCTATATACCCGGTACATAATAAAAAACCATTGCAAGACGCTGCTCAGTTGTTGGCTCTGGGTTCGTGTGGTTCTTGGTGAACCTACAAGTCCTATATATCCCCACAACCAGTAAGGTCCAGCGGATGTAATGGTATATTGCTTTCAAAGAGCTGTCATAATTAGAAGAAGTTACAGGTGAAAACGTTGACACAAAAGGCTGTTTTTTTCAACTAATTTTCAATTTTTCCTATATTTAACTGTTAGTTTCTATAAAGAAACCTTGATGGATCTACACAAATGACCCCTTGCTGAATTCAGAATTTTGTCTACTTTTCTAAAATGTATAGCTGTCTAGGATCCATTATTGCTTTCATACCCATTTCTACCATTAACTGGAAGGAGGTTGAAAACACAAAAAATAGCAAAAATAGGCTATGTCCCAGAAAAATGCCAAAACTGTGTATAAAATGTTGGTTTTCTGACAAAAGTCTGTCATTCCCTAAAAGCTGGGATAATGGTGATTTCAGCCCCACAAACCCTTTTTGATACCATTTGCAGGAAAAAACCCAGACGCTTTCATTTGCAGCCCTTTTTTCGCATTTTTCCCAAAAAACCCAAAATGTAGCTGTATTTTGGCTAATTTCTGGGACCCCTCCAGGGGAATCCACAAACCCTGGGTACCTTTACAATCCCCATGATCTTGGAAAAAAAGGACGCAAATTTGGCGTGGATAATTTATGTGGTCAAAAAGTTACAGGGGCCTAAGCGCGCACTACCCCAAATAGCCAAAAAAAGGCTTAGCACAGGGGGGGAAAAGGCCTAGCAGCGAAGGGGTTAATCAATGATAATATGTCAAGCAATTCAGCCTGAATGCAGTGTGCACTGTTCTCAATCTTATGAATCACAAAATTGACATAATTCTATTTTTCATAGTTATTTTAATCTGTACCTTAAAGGAATCTCTGTTATGATTAAAGCATAATATACCATTTGTGTAATTCATTAACATTCATGAAAATCACATTACATAATTTCACATCTCAAAAGCAAATCAATGAATAACAATGAAAAAAATTGTTTGATGTATTACAACTTTTGGATTGTTATTCTGAGAAATTCATGCCCGTGCCCAATGCATTTCGGAACAATTAAGTCTCTTCTTCAGGGGCAATCCTAGAACAAAAAAAAATCTAAAAATATTCCTTTAAAAAAATAATTCTAAAGTACAAGGGTGGTTCAAAATCACATTCTCTAATGCCCTTCATGCACTGTAGTCATTGTCTGTTGTTTAAGCTATGAACAATCATGAACATGCTGCTTCACACGTGTCCAATAGCCATCAATGCGAATCCCTGTTATGAATTTTGTTGAAAACGTAAGCCATAATTATTCAGACAAGGTGGGTTGAGTGCTCATTGTCATACTTTCATCATAGTTGAAAAATGGTGAAAAGTGGCTCCACCCAGTGATGCTCTCATGCTGTTGTGATTACTGCTACTTTTCCCTGCTAAATGGTGCTCATAACGTATAAATGCTAATGTGTGCCTACCTTGGTACATAAATCCGGTAAAATCAGTTGTCTAATCATATACACGCTCCGACCGATATGCTGAAAACACGAATGACAACAATGATGTTTCCTATATTAAACTGTTGTTCCACACCAAACTTAGAATAATACCATCATCCTTACCAATCACAATATCTAGCGGAAGTCTGAATGGATCATAATGTTCAATATGTGCCGCTTTCCAAGCTTCCTTGAAATCATATTGCAACACATCGTCAAAGATGCCAAGCATTTTTTGAAAAAACATTCCCGCAATGCGCCCCAACTCACTAGTTCACTCGCAACGAACCCTTACCCCCACCTATCCAGCCATGAACATGATGCTCCGTGAGTTCTGCTTGACAAGCCCCCTGCAAGTCAAAGTTAATGCCCGTAAGCACTACTTATAAATAATAAGAATGACTGACATGCCTCCTCCCCGGCCTGCTATTCGGGCTATTCCAAGACCTTTACCTCAAACTCCTATCCGCCACGGCACGCTAACCGACCTTCGTGTCCTTCAAATGCTTCCGTTGCACTGTTCTTAGTTAAGCTGAATCATATCATGGTAACAAATAACGGACTGCCACTCCAACTCCAATGCAAGTACTAACACGGCGCCATCTTTGTAACGCCAAGGTATTGCTATGTTTAATGATTCCTCTGATAATTAAACAATGAAAAAATCCCTTAAATAATCCCCACCCTCTGGGGTGCTGAAAACCGGCAGTAATAATGCATAGAAAATAATCTGTATGAACAAAATCCGTATGAACAAAAATTGCTCCATCTTAGTCACTTTAACTATCCATTATGCACCAATCAACAGGATAACTGCCACGTTTACGAGCAAGCTCACCAGATTTCAACACTGACATAGTGTACAATTGGTGTGACTATTAGGCCTCACTGTACCTGAAGGTGAACCCTTCACCATAATATAGGTTAATAGTTATGAAGTGATACTTAATGTCCCTGAGTATTGTACTTAGGTGCTAATATGTCAAATTCCATGTTATTATCGCATCATTGCGTCTTTGCGTTATTTTCAAGCGTGTCATATTATTTCTTATATATAACAACTCATGTCCATCCTGTCATTGAGCCCCTTGGTAGTAGGGAGTCCAACCGTTTAATCCAATAGATTTCCTGTTGAAGCAGGCGTTTGGTGTTGTCAATACCTGGTTTAGGATCTATAACCTCAATGATCTGAAACCGTAATTGGGAAATTGAATGTCTTGCCTCATGCCAATGTGTGGCTACACTTGATGTTTTATTCTTCATTCTTATTGTACTTTTGTGTTCTGTCAATCTTATCTTCATTTTCCTTTCTGTCTTTCCCACATATGCCTTACCGCACGGGCATTTAATGCAGTATATAACATTCTTTGTGTTGCAATCAGAATTATGTCTTAATTTTACAATCTCTCCTGTACTTGCATGGGTTAAACCCACTCCAGTAATTACGTTGTTACAATGTGTGCAGTTGAATTTTTTTTTCATGCCTTCCCATGTGACATTTTGTCTTTTGACCGGTGTTGCCAATAGTTCTCTTCAGTTTCTGCCTCTTGTATAAGCATGCAACGGTTTCTCCTTAAATAAATTGTTAAAATCTGGTTCGTTTTCTGCTGTGCCCCTATCTCGCTGTTGCAATCAGGATCAAGGTACTTTGTTCAGCAGGCCTTGCGTGGCTCCTGTGTCTGGCCCATGCTCCATCACAGTCGGCCTGAGCTCTTTACTTTGCCCCGGCTCAGCGCGCCCAGATAACCTTTCATAGGTGCTTACTGATTCTAAGCTCTATTTTTAATTTTAATCTTTAAAAATTCATATCTCAACTTCTACTTATTGGATTTTTGTCATTTTGGTCTTGATATCTTTATAAAATTATAATCTAAGTTTCTAAACTGACATGGAGTCTTTTTGTGGTGTTTTCACTGTGTTACTGTTTGAAGTGTTGAATAAATACTTTACACATTGCCTCTTAAGTTAAGCCTGCCTGCCCTGTGCCAAGCCACCAGAGGGTGAGCACCACTTAATTTATGGTATGTATCTGAATTGTGTTGTGTTTGCTTTGTTCGCCCTAAGTTGGCAGGGTATGCCCAGACGTGGGTCCCTTGCTCACTTTGCCACTGGATTCAAGCTAGCCTGACTGATGAAGGGTGTTACCCAGAAACCGGTCCCAGGATGCTTGTTTCCGGTTTAGGGAAGACCTGGCTTGGCATTTCGGGCTGGACTGTTCCCATGAGGCACAGGGTCAAGACTGATTTGCATATAGCTAGGTCTGAACTGAGGTGGCGAAGTGAGCTAAAGAATGATGATGGATTCAACCCAGATCTGTGACTGGGGGTGAGTTTCTGAAAAGTTTCAGCGCTCCGTCCATCATCTCCTTGTGTTTGCTATGTACCCTGACTAAGATTGTGGTTCCTGCTTGGACAGGGTGCATACCTCTGCCAACCAGAAACCCAATTTCTAACAACACACAAGGTGAAGGGAGTAATATTTGTAAAAATTCTAAAGAGTGGCTATCATTCAGGGTAGCATTTCAATCCATCATTTTTTACCCACTGTGCCACTCTAGACAAAGATCTGCCTTATGTAAATCAGTACTGACCCTGCTTCTTAGGTGAACAGATCATCCCAATCTGGTAGACAAGGACCCTACATTAGGCCCTACAAGAAACCTCAAACTTGTTTCGGTCTACTTAGGTCTCATCAGTGAGGTATATGTCAGATCCTATGACACAGTTTATGTTTCAGAACTAGCCCCTCTGATTAGATCTTTTGGTTTTTCCCCTACGTCTTATGCAGACGACACCCAAATTGTGGTGGCAGCCTCGAATAACACAGAAACAACTTCCTCTTGGTTCCACAACTGTATGAGAGCAGTCAGTGGCTGTATGGAAACGCACTGTCTTAAGTTAAATGCTGAGAAAACCGAGGTTATACTCTTTGGCAATAACCCCTCTTTTTGGAACCCGGCTTGCTGGCCAACAGAGATGGGAACTCTCCCAATTCATGTACAAAAAGCTAGAAATTTGGGCGTAATAATAGACGACCAACTAAGTTTTAATAAACACATCAGCTTGGTTGTTTCCGCCAGTTTTAATACCCTAAGGATTATTAGAAAGATTCTTTCTTATATTCCTTTAACCACCAGAAAAACAGTTGTCTCTTTATTAATTTTATAAAAATTGGACTACTGTAATGGTCTTTTTGCCAAGCGTCAAAAACAACATATAAAGAAACTTCAGAGTGTGCAAAATGCGGCAGCCAGGCTTGTCTTCAACCTGCCCAAATTCCACCCAGTTTCATCGGCCATCAAGGATCTGCATTGGCTGACGGTATCTAACCGTATCAAATTCAAGGCATTATGCCTTATTTTCAAAGCCCTGCACGATGTAGGTCCTTGTTATTTAAAAAAATCTCTCTCATGGTATGTTCCAAACAGAGAACTTCGTTCTAAAAATACCTTGACAGTGCCCTGCCCTAGGTTTAAGAGATTAAAATGGGGAGGCAGTTGTTTTACCACCGAAGCCCCTGCCCTGTGGAACAGTCTACCTATAAACATCAAGGCAGCTCCAACATTGCTGGGCTTCAGGAAGCTAATAAAAACCTGGCTTTTCAATTGTTAGGCGCCTAGTTATTTCTCAGCACCTAATTACCATCACCTTACTGCCATTCAAATAGCGCCAAGACACCTATGGGTATTCGAGCGCTTTAGAAACCTTTTTAACATAACATAACATAACAGTGCGCAAGCGACCCACAAATGTGCATACACTTGGTTTTTTAGAGGGCGCTCTTTTCGGTATAGAGCGGAGACGCTCTGGAACACACTGCCCCTCCATATTCGAGGCCTTAGTAATTTTCTTGAATTCAGGAAAGCTATTAAAACTTTCCTTTTTCCCACGGTGTAGGCCTTTCTGGCCCCCCTCTGCGTTGTGGTCTCCTATTTGCTGTTAGCGCCGGGACGCCTCTTGGCTGGGGCAGCTGTTGCGCTTTAGAAATCTTTCAAATAGAAATAGAAATATACAAACAGTAATTGAAGGAATGCTTGCCAAAAGTCTAACCACTGGCAATAGCTTGGGGTAGCATTCAAATCCATTGTTTTTCGCCCACTGTGCCATTCTAGACAAAGGACTGCCTTATCAACGAATAACCTGACAAAATGTCTCTGGGCCACCAAATTTGTAATAGATATTAAAAGTAGGTGAATTGCGAGATGTTGTTGAGGTGATCAACCAGAATTTTACTATATGGTTAATTCTAAAACATTAAAAATGAAACAGTGGATATTTCTTCCTTGGATTGAGCAATGGACGGCATGGAAAACCTACATGGTAAATACTTTCTAAGAAATTGCCATATAGACAACTTTGCCAATTTCTTGTCACAAACGTTGTAAATTTGCCTGTTTTACACTAGCTCTAAGATCAGATGATAGATATAACCATTTACCATCATATTATCGTGAGTTAGGTAATAAGCATGTGAACGAACTAGGTTTGGTTTTATTTCACGATTGCATGACCATTTTTCATTGGAAACTCCAATTTATATAACCAGTTGACTTAAGTCACCCAGATTATATGTACGCAATGGTCCATTTTAATGCACTTTGTAATTTAAAAATTATAGTTTGCTACTACAAGTCATAGTAGCCGTTCATAAGATTCACTTCAAAGAGTTGGTATTGGCTTTAGCACTGGCATTAATCCACCAGAGAGTATTAGGTGATCAATCACAATTCAAAAAATATCAAAGAACATTCTGCTGTGAGTGGTAGATTGACATAAATTTAACAATTTGCAGATACATTGAATAGATAATCTGTCCAGTTTTCTTTAATAAGGCCACAGAAGGCTATAGCACCATATAATGCAATTGGAAGCACTTTAAAAGTTGTTGTTAGTGCTTCTCCAATTGCTCTTTCTCTGAAGCATGACATAGAGTGCATAAGACCAGCAACCACTCCCATTATTAGGGGGACCATTCCCTTGCAACTTGTTATAAATTTGCATGCCCAGGTACTCTAGATATCTCCAAACTCATTGGGATTAAAGATCTTAGAGATATTGGGCTTAAAATCATCTTCCACTATTATAAGGGAAGGTTGTATGTTCCTACATGGATATCATATGGAGTGGTATAAATACTAATTGGATATTCTGATTCTGTGGAAAGATGATGACTAGATTAATCACTATCTCCATCATAAAATGTTTCATGTATTAGGTCTTAAGTTTTTGCAAAGCCCCTCATTCCTTTACTTTATCATGCATAACTGTAACTCCTTCCCTCATTGCGATGCCAGTTATTGGTTTCTATCAATTTATTTCTTAGCATCTCCCTTAGTTTTCTGCAAACTTTGAGGCCCCATCAAATATAAATATTATCAAATATTATTTTAAAACGTTCCCTCTTAAAATAGTTGGGGGCCCCTAGCCTATAAAAAAAAGCCTAAACTCAGATCCAAGAGCTAGCTGATAGCCAAAAGATGAAGGGTCCGTATCAGCTGGGATTAATAGGCTGTGCAGACGACCAGTGTAGACCGCCCAAAAATATAACTTGAAGTCTGGGAGTTTAAGCCCTCTTTCTTGTACAGAAGCTTCATAAAACGAATGGCACATCTTGCACGCCTATAGCTCCATGTAAAATTTCCAATGGCACCCTCCAGGCACTTAAAAAAGGACTCAGGGACTCTCTAGGAAATTGTGTGAATTAAACAAAGGAATTTTGGAAGGATATTCATTTTAATCATTCAACCTAGAATAGTAAGTGTGAGCTTATTCCAGGATTTCATCTTAAAAATTACTGAGAGTAGTAAAGGTTCATATTTCAGTTTGATAATATTTGTGACCAAAGGACAGTCTAATTCCGAGATAAACCACCGTTGCGGCTACCCCAGGATATGGGTCGTAAGACCCCATATCTTCCTCAGGTTTCCCTTTTTTTTAAATACCACAATATTAGTAGTATTTCAAGTATTGGGAACAGCACCGCCTGTATGGATATGTTGGATAACTTTTAAGAATTCGAGAATTATTATATCTTTGAATACCTTATAGAATTCTAGAGGTATGGCATCCTCCCCCGCCGCCTTGCCTGTAGAGAGAGTCCCTTATGCAGCCTCACTCTCGAGTAGAGAGAACTTAACTTGCAGCTCCCCGGCCCGATCTTCACTGAGATGGGGAGACTACACTGCCGTAAGTAATCCCCGAGTCCGGCTTGATCAATTGCCTGGGGATGACTATATAACTCCTCGTAAAACCGGGAGAATTGCTCCAGAACAGACATGGGTTTTGTATGCACTAAGCTATCCATACCCTTAATTGAATGAATCATACATTTGGACCGCCAATCTGAAATCTGATGTGCCAGGACTCAGCCGTCCCTCTCCCCATACTCATACTGGAGGGATCTATATTTCACATACCTAACGGCTATTTGGTCTTTTAACCTACATCCCAGGAGACAGCATTTTTTTATTAGTTGAAGATAGAGAGTCTGTTCTGCTATTCCTTGAGAGATTTTCAAAACATGTAATAGTTCAAGTTGAAGAATGGCTTGGCACAGAAGACGAGCCTCTTCCGAGGCAGCCATATTTTGCCTGACCACGTACTGGAGGGTAACACCACAGACATAAGCCTTCATTGTATCCCAAATTACTGCAGGTGACACTATACCTGTGTTGACCAACTCCCTGAGTAGCCCTAAAATATATCTTCTAAAACAATAGTTAGACAACAGGTGACAAGGGAATGTAAACTTGGGGAGATTATCCTTAGTTTCAGTTGGGGCGAATGAGAACAGAATTGGTTTATGGTCCGAAGCAATCCTAGGACATACATCTATTTCCGCACCATCCACTAGAGACCTCTGGGTAAAAACGATATCTATCCTAGAGTACTGCTTGTGTGGGCATGAATAAAAGTATAACCAAGTACAGACGGATGGATGGAGATTCCGCCAGACATCGGCCAACCCATGTAAGAGAATCAAGTGCTTAACTGTTGTCCTGGTTCTAGGCTTACGAGAGGTCATGGTACAATTAGTAGAATCAATGTTATAATCAAGCACACAATTAAAGTCACCCATTATGATCACTTCTCCACCACAATCCAACAATTCCAAAAATGACATATCTAATACTTCTGGGTCATCAGTATTTGGGCCATAAACCATACAGATAAACTTTTGTTGTTTCAATATTATTTGTACCAGTACCCAGTGCCCTCTTGGATCAGCAGCGGTTCTCAGAGCTTGACAATGAAAATCTTTCGCTGAGAGTATGGCAACCCCTCGAATAGAGACCGATTGCGAATTACAGAAAATTAGGTCATATTTCAGCTGCTTTAATAAAAGCCGGTCTTTATACGCCAAGTATGTCTCAGTTAATGCTACTAATTGAGGTTTGTAGATCCCTATCTCCTCTCAAACCAATTGCTGCTTATTTTGCGCATAAATCCCAGAAGCGTTCCAACACATGCATTTAACCTTAGCCATGAGTCTTAAGTGACTTACTTAAGAACCCCCTTCCACCATATGTAAAACTATAGTTCTTCAAAGTTGAAACAAATAAGATATAATCTCTGAATATACTGCAAACATTCTGACTTGTTTTATCCCTCCAAAACTTAGCATTCTCTGCATCATAAATTTCAAACAATACCACCCCCTAACCAATCCCACCGCCGTGCTCTAGGAAAGGAATCAGCCCCACCCTTGGCTACAGGATGGAGCAGCCCTAGAAGAGCACTGTCCGGACCCGTCCCCCTGCCACCTCCCAACCACCATGCACTGAAACATGTACAATTTACTAGACTGACAATCAACCAAGAACACTGTATTGCTGCTGCTGAGTGGAGCTTAATGAAGCTATAGGGTCAGACGCAGCCTAATCAGCAAATCAGCAGGTATAGTTCAAGAAAGAAAAAGAAACAAAGACAATGTAATAGTGGAAGAGAGAGAGAAGAAAATAAAAAGGGAAGAAGCACATCCCAAAACAGGGGTGCTATTTAGAAGTAGTGTGGGCAAAAGCCCCTTTCCACCAACTCAGAGCCTGCATAGTGTCTGCCTCTGAATAACACATCTGAGCCAATCCATCCTTTATCATTTTAAGGTGAGTTGGCTCCAGCAGAAAGACTTGAGCCCCAATGGCCTTAAGAAGGTCTATAAGTTGGCGCATCTTCCATCGTCGATCCATTGTAGATATGGAAAGGTCTGACCATGCCACAATTGACATCTGATCAATCATGGCTGGTGCAGTTGGACGTGCTTTAAGAGAAACCGCCTGCCTGAGTAGAAAGTTCCTAATATATATTAGGATTGGGTGAGATTGCAGTGATCAAGTAATGAAGGCATTCCAATTGAGGGGGAGGTGATGCACACGCTGGATTTGTGAGTCCCAGTCCATCAAGTCAGGGAAGGTCTTTTTGAATAGTTGGACGATATATTGCCGAGGATCAGACCCCTCCTTGCCCTCTGGAATTCTGAAAACCCTCAAATTATTTCTCTTCTGACGGCTCTCCATATCTTCGACCTTAGTCTGGAGATACTCCAGCTGACTTTTGTGATTCCCCATTGCCTTGACTGATGCTGATCCCACCTCCTCAACTAGGCTACTCTTTGCTGGAGTTCGGTGATTTCTGCTGTGAGGCTGGTGATTTGTCCTGATACTTCACACAGTGATTGTTGCATTTTTAGATTATCTGCCCTAGTCTGAGTGTAGTATGCACAGGCCTCTGACCGCTGGACCTGAAGGAGCTGCAAAATTGTTACCAATGATGGCTCCTGTGAGTCAACCTCTGAATGGGTCAGTGAGGGCGAGTGATCAAATAAGGTACCAGAGGATATATTCGAGGTGAAAGCAGGATTAGGAGCAGAACACTTAGGGGTCAATTATGATGTCGTCCGGAAAATGCTCCAGGCGGCATTCAATTCGTCCAAATCCGATTCGGAACCCGCCTTTCCGACCAATTCGGGCACGTTTCCCAATGACCGATTACGATGACTGGAAAATGTTCAAACTGTCCCACTCGGTTCCGAAAGGCATTGGGAGTAACCGAGTCGTTTGGAGCCGAATCGTAGTGGTCTACGGACCACGTTTCCAGCCGAGCGATTAGGATGTTAGATTCGGACAGCCTTTCCAATTCGGTTGTGCCGACACGGATCGGCTGTCCGAATCTGACTTTGGGGGCCCATAGCAGGCCCCCCTTTACCTGGGGCCCTCCGAATCGGGTCCGTGGGGTACCCATGGGCCCCCCTTTCCATGCATACACAGTGTGGCAGGCACCAGGGTGCAAGCTTTTCCCCAACCACCCCTTTTGTCCACGGGAGTCTGTGTTTTCGTTCAGGACACAGGCTCCCATTGAATTCAATGCGAGTGCGACCGAACGATGTCCGGAATCATCGCAATCGTTCGTTTGGACTCACAGAACCCAATTTGTTCGGAAACATTTCCGGAACCGATTCAGTGGGAAGAGTTTCTGGACGACATCGTAATTGGCCCCTTAGAGGGGAAGTGCTGTCCTGAAGGCTGTTTATCCTCATCTGCCCCAGGAAGAGCAACAGATAAGCGCGAGATGAGAGCTTTTACCTCACCCTTTGAGGTGACCCACTTTCTTAGCGGGCTGCTCTTAGCCGCCGGTTTCCCAGTTTTGCCAGTCTTGCTTACCCGCTGTTGTTTTACAATATTGTGGGTCTGAGTTTGAGTCTGCCCCATGAACTTGCTCCTAGTAGTGCTCTTATTTAACTGCTCCAGTTGCCCAGCACCCCCCTGAGTGTGCATGGAGTTATCACTTAATATGGTGCCATTTGTATGCTCACCTGAAACACGTAATGCAGAGTTGATGGAAGGGAGATCAGTGCTGCAGACAGATCTTGGCAATAATTGGAGCAACCAGCCAGCTGTGCAGCCAAACCTGCAATATCGTCCCGCCTCAAGAAACCAAGAGATGAGCAATTTCCATCCCATCTCACTATTACGGTACCAGGCCACAGTTATAGAGAAGGCAATCAACCATCAACTCACCAACCACCTGGAACTTCAGAATCTTCTCAACCACACGCAATCCAGCTTTCAAGGCAACCATAGCACGGAGACAGCACTCATTGCAGCAAAAGATGAGATCCGCACCTTACTGAACCGAGGAGAAACAGGTGCCCCAGTACTGCTGGACCTCTCTGCTGCATTCAGCATTGTATCACATGCCAGCCTCATCAAATAATTTGAGAACCCACTGAGACAGACTCCCAGCCTACACATCAAATCCCAAGGATGTGTTCTGCAGAGTCCCTCAAGGATCATCTCTCAGACCCACTCTGTTCAGTATTTAAATGGCACCACTCGCATCAGATCTCATAGCATCGCCATAATTTCCTACTCTGATGACACCCAGCTTAATGTCCGAGAAGACCTCCACGACCAGATCCAACTTCACCAAAAGCATAATCTGTGTAGAAGAATAGATGAAAAACAACTGCCTGAAACTCAACTTGAACAAGACAGAAGTGCTGATCTTCAGGAACAAGAACTCCCCTGATACTCCACCTGGTGGATATCAGAGCTTGGTGCAACACCTATAGCCTCTTACCATGCAAGGAACCAGGGAATCATCCTAGATGACAAAATCAACATTGGTTCACAGGTGAACGCAGCAAGCTCCTCCTGCTATCACATAACATGCATCCTCAGAAAAATCTTCAAATGGATCCCCATGAGCACCAGGCGTAGCGTCACTCAAGTCCTAGTCACAAGCAGACTACGGCAATGCACTTTATGCTGGAATATCCAGCCACCAACTCCTCCATGACTTCAGACCATCCAGAGAGCCGCAGCTAGACTAATCCGGGATCTCCCACATCGTTCACACATTACGCCACACCTCAGATAACTCCACTGACTGCGATACACAAATGCTGCCAATTCAAACTCCTCATGCATGCATACACGGCACTGCACAACATAGGACCAGCATATCTCAACTGCCGTATTCACTTCCTCCAATCACCAGACTCATATGCTCAGCCTCACTCTCCCTGGCACCCCACCTCCCCCGCAGAACGGGCAGCCTAGCCTTCTCCTTAACCCTGGGTGGGTAACTCCACTCCGCCAGCGGAGTTTGCAGAGATTTGCCTACTCCGCGCTCCGTTGCGAACGCGGAGATAGGCAAAACTCTGCCTCCGTGGCGGAGCAGAGTTAGCCGCTCCCTTCCCTTCCAAAATTCTTTAAAAATGATAAAAGAAGGCACTTACCTGCGTTTCTGCCGCCTCCCCTGCCTGGCCGCTCTCCTTCCTGCTCCTCTCGCGTCCTTCTTCATTGAAAAAAACACTATGTTGTACATCTTGTGAGTGCGCTCCGCCCACCCTTACTTCTCCTACATCGCTCCCAAGACATGGAACAACCGGCATCCACACATCAGGGCCTCCTCCTCACTTCTTGAAGTCTGCATGAGGCTGCAAACCTGGTTCTTCAACTAAACCCCAACAGACAACCTACATACCTGCTCCAGGTGATAAGTTGCGCTATACAAATCCACATAACATAACAACATAACATAACAAAGGCTAATTATTTAAAGAAATGGACAGGGTGATTGAGAAGATTCCATTACAAGTGGCGTCTTAGATGCAATCCTAGCAATAGATTACTGAACAATTTGGTGGTGGCCCCATCGTCCTAGGACCACCACAGGCTAAGTTATGGGTAAAAATGTAAGTGAAACACAGGGCCCCGCAAATCATTATGGAGCAAGTCTCCATAATGGAGTAAATATTATAGCAGTGGCTCTCCCGCTGTGCCAGGGAGAGCCTCAATGAGGTTTTCCTTTGTTGGTGTCTTAAATTGCAGCCTCATGCCGTATTTTTCAATTTTTTTTTTTATTTGTGGGTTGCCCGGTCCCACCCAGGCACCCCAGAGCTGGATGACGTTGGAGGGCAGCACTGAGATTCCACCACCAGGTGACCTTGCTGACAGAGTCCTGGGTCCTAAGTGGGGGTTCCACCTTCCAGTTTCCCATGGCAGTTCCAGGAGCCAGCAGTGAAGCAGGCAGAACATTTACAGGCAAGAGAGAGTCTTCTCCTTGTGCAAGAGTTTATAATGGGGAGAGGAAGGTTCCAGAAGACAGGCACCCCTAAAGAATCCTGGGGTGCCACATCCCCTCTTCACCCCTGTCCCACTCCTCCTGCACAGTATGTTGGGACAATCCAAAATGTCATCTTCCACGAGCCACTGGTCGCATCATCCCCTGGGGTCTCAGCTCCACCCCTCACTGACATCACTGCCAAGGACTTGCACACTAGGATTTCGAAGGGGGGCCCCCTCTGTGTTGGCTCCAGTTGTCTGGGCACTCTCCTTTGTTCAGTGGCCTTGGGCAGGCCCGTCCCCGGTACAGTGTGACAGCTGAGTGATTGATGGAGATCACTCCACCCCACCCCTTTCCTCCTCAGGAGCTAGGAGAAGTAGTGCTAATTGCTCCTTTTGTTTGGGGTGGTCTTTGTTCCTGCTGCTGGAGAGAAATATAATTAACTGGACACAGTAGGGTGACAAAAGGTCTGTGCTATGATCCTGAGCTGAGCCAGGGAAATATGGAAACTCTGAAAGACCCATAAGGTGTACAGATATCCTTTTGAAAGTTACAAATTTGGTTTGCTCGCACAGGTTACACTCTAATTCAAGACGTCAATGGTCTCTGTAGGCCATGGGGAAGGGAAACTGCATTCTAATGCAGATCCTTATGTGCATGATGGAGTGTCACTATAGTTAAAAGCACCCTGACTTTCCCTAATAGTGTACACTACCCTCATGAGGCCTATCCCAGGTAAATACCTAATCTTGCATAGTCCCCATTTTGCCAGGCTACCTGTGCGCTGTTACCGGGCTGTGCATGACAGTGGTCTCCCAAGCGCAGCTCGCACATGTGTGCACATTCATGTGCACACATGTTCACATGTAACCAGCCAAGTGCCCCTCACCCTTTCTGCGTCGCAGCTGCCTTATCTTAAAAGGCAGACACTGTTTGCCATGTGATTACCATGGGTGAGACACCGGTAGTGAGGCTCACCCACAGTAAAAAGTACAAAAACTGGATGATCAGAAAAGCAACAAATCTTGGATTATTGCTGGGGCAGAACCCAGTGACACATATACCTTCAAGAAAATTATGTCTAATTTATTTGCCATGAACCTATAAGCATCTACCTATTTCTAGCCATGAACTATTCTAAATCACTTCAGTTCTGATTTCCTATTCCTGCCCTAAAAATCTCTAGCTTTTACTCTAATAATCATAGACCTGTCTTTAAAAATAGCAGTGTTAGTAGTGACAGTCTTCTGCTTGCCCTTGATGCTCTTCAGAATCATCAGTCACCTGATTGCTATTTGCAGATATTTGTCAAAACACTTCTGCTTTCTTCCTTATAAGGGACTTATAATGTGTATCTTTGTTAGATAGCATATACTGACTTTTGTTGGACAGAGCAGCAAAGAGCAGCATTCACTCTACAATTTGAACCACCTGCTGCTTACTCTTTGGAGATTCTTCCTGATCTGATGATTATCAGGAGAGGTTGCAGACTATTTGCCCTCTGACACTCTTGTTTCAAAATTTGACATAGCCATCTACTCCCACACCTCTGGCTTACATATAAGTCAGGGTTGTTCAACTAATATTTTGCCAATTTACAATACGTGGGTTGTATATAACCTGTATTTTTTGCACTTTTATTAATAACATGTTGCAGCTTCCTGTCTTCCTCTGAGGTATAATAATGCTGTTGTATGGAGCTTCTTTACTATCTACCTTTCCTGGACATAGCATGGCATAAAGCACAGTACACCACAGTATCAGTCACCCTGAGTGACAGGAACATGTTTTTCCACATGCTGTCATGTGGCGTATTTTTCTGGTTATCGCAGTCTGTCTGGGATAAACACCCTCTACACACCTGGCTAGTCATGTTAGACATTATCGGTACATAGAGTGGCTTTGGTTACTACTTGCTAAATTAGAGACAATGAGACCCGTCTTAAAGATGGTACTTAGGTTAAACATCTGTTTTTGGCTACAGCACATGGTAGACATGCAGCAGGAGGATTTAGGGGTTCAGAATACAGGTCCGTCTGGGTTTTACATGCTCTGCCGACTAAATGTATAGATGTTAGAGCTTCCTGCATGTACGAAGTTATGGATAGACTCAATTACGTTTGGCAGTATACTTTGATAATATGAATTTAGTCACCCCTAAGCATTCCACTTTTCAAAGAGGCAAGTTCTGTGAGAATTATGGATATTATGGATCGGCGTAACTACATATTAACACTTTTGTATATTGCGCTGTGCTGTCGCTGCACTGCTGCAGGCACCTTTGAAGAATTTGCAGTCTTGACCACATGCCAACTAAGCCTCCTAGTTCCCCTCTTTAGATCCTCCTTCCCACCCCCATCCCCTGGAGTGCTGAGCCCTTTTTTGATGTTTGGGTCAGTTGGAGCTTAATCTTGTATAACTTTTTCACAAAAGGTATCCAAGCCAAACTTGTATCCTTTTTCCCATGTGATTCTAGAAGGTGTCAAAGTCAAGAGGGGGGAGCTGATGAAGGTCCAGTGCCTGTGCTCCAAGGCTATAACCAAATCAAAAAGGGGGGGTCACTGTTCCTAAGAAAGAAAGAAGAGTGTAGGTTTTTGGACAGATAGGAAGGGGTACAGTCAACAAGACTGTTTCTTGTTGCCCTCACACATCCCTAAGGGTGTCATGCTTCATCATCAGACGGGTGTTCCTCGTCGGGTTGGAGCTACAATGCCCTATGGCTCCCCCAAAGGGTCACTTTGACGGAGATCTTTTGGTTTTATTGCCGTCTGATGAGTGTGAGGGTGTCTAAGTGGGGTGATTCGTGGTGAAGCATGACATCCTTAGGGATGTGTGAGGGCAACAAGAAACAGTCTTTCTGATCTGTCCAAAACCTACACTCTTCTTTCTTTCTTAGGAACAGCGACTCCCTTTGTGATTTGATTTTAGGAGGTGCCCATGATTTGTTTATTCCCCAGGTGAGAACTGAGAAAATTGAAAAATGCAGGAACACATGTTTTTCGGGGGACAATGGGAAATATGTTCTATTCAAGAAGGTATGAGGGTTTTTTTAAGTCTCATAACACCAGAGGTATTGTTATGCTAAGTTCACCCTCTTACAGATTTCATAAACTGGCGGATTTATTAATAAACTCTTGCAATTACCTAAGTAGTAGCCACATTTTCCCATTCTTGTGGTTTCAACCTACTTTCAGCTTGTGGTGTACTATCAAAAATAGCGTATTTGCCACCAGGGCATGGGGGTGGGTTTAAACTCTGGCCAAACAAATGAGACGTGAGTATTGTGCAGTGAGAATGACCATCTGCCATAGGGCACTCCCATTAGAAAAGCCTGATGGTCTATTGGTAGTTTCCATCCTCTTGGAGGTAGAGCAGCCATAAAAAAACATCTGATCTGCCATCTGGGGGCGGAAACCATGGTAAAACAAAAGAGAAGCAAGTATTGTTCAAGGGGAGCAACAATCTTCCAGGGGGGGGGGCGGTCACTCCCACTTTGCACCATAGAAAAACCTGGTATTCTAGTGGTGATTTTCACTACCCCGGGGCTAAGCAGAAGTACAGTGAGTATGGTGCAAGGGGAGCATCCATCTGGTAGGGGGCCGCTCCCACTTTGCATCAAAGTTGGAAATCGTGCTGGGGGATCACAGCCCTACCTGCAATCCACCAGCTGGAATCCACATTTGAAGAACACCGGAGGAAAGGAGAAACAATTACTTTTGCTTTGGTTTCCCTCCTGGCCACACAGAAAGGGTAGGTGAGCTGATCTCCTGCTTTGAGAACCTACTTGCAGATGAGCTGGATGCAGAATGGCATACACTGTGCCTCCAAGCAGTTTCATAATATCAGCAAACCATATTGCACTGTGTTCCTGATCTTGCCATGGTAGGGCGCAAGGGTGGCTGCGGAAGCACTTCGGCTGCCATCCACAGTGAGGGATTGCAGGGAAGCACACACAGAAGGGCACATCCTCAGCACACCATAGGTTGTGCTGAGGATGAGTCCAGCATGTCCTTGCCACCCAAGAGTTTAAAGAGATCCGGGGCGGGATAGCAAAACATTTTTGACTGGCACTATTTCATTTTCTTGGTGGTAAATTGAGCCAATGCTCTTTTCCAAATGTATTATGAAAGAAGGCTTCTGGATGTGGTAGTTTACGATAAGAATATTTGTGCATATTTGTTGTGCGCATTTTGTTGTGCAGGTGAAGTGATCTCTTGTTTTTGTGTTGCTATGTTTTTATGCTGCGCTATTGCAATGTGACGTGTTTTACTTTGGTGTATGTGTTCTGGTTTGACTCTTGTGATGGGCTCTGACATGTTTTTATTGTGTTTTTATGTTATTTTGTGTGTTTATTTTATATTCTGTTGTGCACACAAGATATCTCAGTCAATGCTGCCACATTTTCAGCCAAAAGTACAACATACCTTTAAATGCTCATAATGAGCACCTTTTATCATTGCCTATGGTGGTAAAATAGAGCTACTCCTGCACCTTAGCTATTTAGGACACAAGTCATTTCAAAACTGTGGCAGAGATTGATCATATCTTAGCACTCACAGTGCTCGCTTTTTGTGATACGGCCCGGAAAGTCTTGAATTATCACTTGCAGTCCCACTTTATGTCAGATGCTCCCTGAAGTGCAGAAGTTGAACAGCAGAGGCTCTCCTTTCAAACTGGCCTAGGCCAAATCAACCATGGTAGAAAGCTGCAGAGCTGTGTAATGCTGCTTAAGCCACTTTTGCATCTAGAGAGACAGTTGCACTGTCAGTGACCGGTGACCGGTGACAGTGACAACTTCTCTCTAAAATCTTCGAGGTTTTGAAAAATACCCATGTTACTGAATAGGCTAGTGTAACATACACATTACCCTTTCAGCCAGACAACTGAATGATGTTTTCCAAACATGGGCTACAGCAGTGCAGTTGCACACTTTCTTTATAGATATGAGTATAAAAATGTACTATGATTGTGTCCGGAAATTTATTTTGAGCACATCCTACATCAAGGTAGCTACTGGATGATTCACAAAACAGCTACTCTAGTCTTACATACCTAAGGGGTAGGTCTTTACTGTATTCTTAGTTTATGACATTCTGATAGTGGCTTTAAAAATTCATCCAATGCCTCACACCATTCAGCAGTGTCCAGAGATAGTAGGGCTTTGTGGCTCAAAAAGAATGTATATGGCCATTACCTACATAGTGTTCCAAGCTAGAGTCATGAATGAACTACAAAAATATGTTTGTAGCAGCATTCAGGCTGTGTCATTCTGAAACATCAGGCAACAAGTGCATCAAGGTTCAATGCAAACATTATAGCAGAGAAGCCAGTGCCAACTGAGCAGAGGTGTGTGGCTACTTAGCGTATTGTATAACACATCCACATGCAGAGAATGCCTTTGGCAGATCCAACCCATGCTGATTACTCACCATTGGTTCCCTCTAGTTGGGACTGGTAACTGTGAATGCAGAAATGGGGTCTACAGACAAGTTGCCCACCCCTGCCTTGAGAGGAAGAGCGTATTGTAATTTTGTATGCAACACCTACCTCCAAACATTTGCTGTCATTGATCTATTTTTGATAATTTTTAACTTGCTGTGTGAACAAGCTTTTTTTCATCCAGTCAACCAAGTAGGATCAGCAGATCAGAATCGTACTCCGAACCAGCAGCTGATGCCAAATATAATCCTATGGTGGTAACCTGTGAGGGCCCAATTAACAAGGAAATCCTAGAAAGAGAAGCTTTGTGTCTACTTGTGGTTTTAATCACAAATTCAAACCTAATTCACTAATACCTCCATCATGCTATATTTATTATTAGGGATTTATTAACTTTATTGGTGCATATCTGTGTTGCCTAACCCTAAGAAAGATGGCAGAGTGTCTGCATTATACAAAGTTGTATTTGAAGAGTTTGGGTATTTGTAAAAAGCACTATTATTTTTTTACTTATTCCTTCACAAGGAGGTAATGTATTTCCTTCTCCGATTCCATGTAATATGATTGGGCTTTGTACATCATGGCACATTTACAAGTCCTTTTCCCACAGTATGAAAGACTGATGCAATAGTAATGCAGCAAGCATCAGAAAGTCACCAAAACTTCCCTATTTCAAAGGGTCCTCTAGGAAGAGAATATATGTTTATTGAAAAGATACAAGGAATAAATATATTGTGAAAATCCAGTACCTGTTTGCAGTGTCCCCACCACTTTTTGCCCCCATTTTGATTACTAGATGCTGGTTTTCTGATTCTGACTGCGCCCTGGGCTCTGCTAATAAGACCCCGCCCAGGCCTGTGCCCTGATTAAAAGTACATGGTAATTAGGTATAATTACAATTGGTACTGACAACCTACATGTAAGTCGCTATTATATGGAAGGGCATGTAGGTTTAGTGGCCCAGTAGATTTAATGCACTTAAGTACGCACTACTGTGGTGGCTGCTGTCATTTTAATAGCCAACCTTGCCTTGCAGGCTGTTTTACCAGGTAACTTATATGCAAATTCGACATTGGAATTAAAGGTACTTCCATAGTCTCAAACTACCTTATTTTTACATATAAGTCCCCCTTAAGGTCTCCCCTAGGTGCCCCAGGGGTAGGATGCCTTGTAACTATAAGCGGGGACATTATAAAATATGTTTAATAAGCCCTGGTGAGGGAAAAACTGCTAATTTCAGTTTCCTAATTGTAGAAAACTTGCCCCGTAGGCTAACATGGGAATATTTTATTTAAGTATAAATATTGGCAGGAGCGAGCTAGAAATATAATTCAGAGACTCTAAATGATAGTTATGATAAATCCAATGACTTGTCACTGTTAGATTTATAATAACTATTACAGAAAAGAAATTATAGAACTTCCTTTTCTGTAAGCCAAAATCCAGCCTTCCAGCTGCCCTCTGCTGACTGGCCAGCCTCTGCCAGGCTGAGCCCAGCTATCTTAATGAGGTGTGAAGTGGCCTGCTAGAGAGAGAAAGGATTTTCTGTGGGTGGGGAACTGCAGCTCCATACGCAACAGGCAGGATGGGGGTGGAGTGGCCAAACTGGTCTTCAAAGGGAGAATGACACTTTAGTACAGCACAGGCTCACCCCCACCTCCTGCCCCCCAGCCACACAGGAACACCCGTCATTAGATTAGTGAAGGGGCTGTAAAAGCAGTGTTAGAGAATCTTAGCCACACCAGGGGTTTGCTTAGCCAGATCTAACCCTCCAGGAGAAAGTTTCTCAGTTTTGGAAGAATAGTGCTTTCTGGGATACGAATATGCCACACTTTGGGGGAAGTGGTCATACCTGAGGGTAGCACCCTGCATCTTATTGGTCAGGAGCGGTGCCCCTCTGCTTGACGCCTAGGAACACTGAATAAATAGGGGCGAGTTGCCAAGCAACTCAGATATGCTGCCTGAAAAAACAAGGAGAAGAAGGACTGCCCTGCAAGAACCCTGATCTGCACCCAAAGGACTGCACCTGCTGAATAATCTGGTACTACAGCCCTAAGGACTTTGCCTGGCTTCACAAGGATTAAGGAGTGGACTCCCTGAAAGCTACAGGTTAACAGAGCCCACCTGCATCATATCCACCAAGACTTCCCCATTCTGGAGTGCGTCCAGTGGACTTTTAAGGATTTGGCCGGGTGCATTGCGGGAATTGTAGTTCCAACATCCCAAGGACCATCTCAGAGCTTCTAGACCCTTGGATTTGTGTTTTGGACACGTTGAACCCACAAGTGGAACTTCAGAAAGAAGTTCCAGAAGTTTGGAGAAACTTTTATTAAAAGCTCCATAAATCGACCAGGTGCATTGTGGGAGTTGTTGTCCCAGACCCCAAGAGGCAAACCAGAGCACCTGAATCACTGACTGGGGCTGCAGACCCACTTTCCTGCATCAAGAAACACTTCTGGAAGTAAGTGTAAAGAACTCTTGACTAAATCCCGGTCCAGCACGACCTTTTTTAACCCTTTGAGCATTATTTCCTTCTAAGCGCTAGTTTTACTTTTATTCTTTAAAAATTCATTGGATTTTGGATGTTGTGGTGTCTATATGTTCATAAAAACTTAATCTATTTTTATAAATTGGTGTTGGATTTTTACTGTGTATTGTGTCTTACCTATTTCATATATTGGTGTTTTTAAATGCTTTACACACCTGTCTCCTAAGTTAAGCCTGCCTCCTTGTTGCCAGCTACCAAGGGTTGAGCAAGGGAATAATTTATTGAGGCCTTGACTGAGCCTTTTATGGTGTTTGTGGCAATATTACTAGTGGTACTTCCCTACTTATCACTACTAATAAATCACTTTCCAACATACATGTTTTTTAAGTTATCAATTACATAATCCCATCACACATCACCTACTCCTGGTTCATATAGGGCTTCTTTTAGAATTATTGATAATTGTGGGGAAGACACTGAAAGTGTTTGTGGCTCTCTACAAAGTTAGCACTTTGTGAGTATTTGCCAAATGTTCAGGGATGACTCCCTTGACACTCTCCTTGGAACAATCACAAGGTGTGTATAAGACTGTTGAATTTCCGCGCTCAAGGCAGAAAGTTCACAGTTATAACTATCATCTTCATCCCTACAAATGAATGTAATCAGACCCTAAAGAAACAGCAGTCACACTACAGTTTAGCAGTTCAGTGGCCATTAATGGTATATTAGTTAAGTGGAGTAATGTGTCTGTTGCACAGGCCCAAGAATACATTAATCTGCAAAACATTATCAGACTAGATTAAAGAATACTAACCTAGCATAGCACAGAACTGGCTCTTCCTATGATATAGTAGAATAAATACACTAATATGTTTGTCTGCAGTTGTGACATATTCAACTATAGAGTAAGTATTTAAATACTAGAGCAACACTATATTATATATTACAGTGGTTTTAGTCTTGTGCAGATCGGAAAAAGTAAAGTTAATGTGAGGTATTCATTTTAACTATACACAAAATATTTGTTCCATCACATCTAGTATTAAAAGGCACTGTGTTAATCTGTACTTCCAATGTAGGTGATATATTTTTAAATATTTGAAAAACTTCTAAAGATTGTAACAAATGGTTTGCCACCTGCTATTTCTATTCAGTTCCATCGGCTGTCCCTAACGTTTAGGTTATGAAATCCTGCCACTTTGCAGTCAGACACATGTAAACATTATGGGCCTGATTCACAAAGGTAAACGCATACTTTTGTGTAAGTTTACAATTGTTTGCTCTTCACAAAGGTACTTACGAGTAGTATCTTTATGAGTGCAGACAGTCTTATCTTTTTATGTGCGGAGACTCTGTAGTCGTAAAGATACTACTAGTAAATTACCTTTGTGAATAGCAAACAATCGTAACCCTGCACAAAAGTATAAGCAGGCCCGAGTGTTACTGTAGGGGAGAATGACTGAGGGTAACTTTGAGGGAGAATGACTGTCAGTGTTACTGTGAGGAAGAATCAGGCCCTATGTGTCTTTAAAAGTAAGTGTCTTAAATTGTAAGTAAAAGTCTTCAAAAGTGGCTTTAATACACATAACCTTTGTCTCTATGAACTGAACTCTCAAAGGAAAACTGCAACACAAAACGGCTTAAATGGCCTCAAAATTGTTCATTCTCCTGCATGTCATCATGTCATTTGGGTGTGCTGCAGCTGCCGCACGCTTACCTCCAGTGCCACTGTGCAGCACTGCACACTGCAAATAAGAGATGCCCTGAGAATAAACAAACCAAGCATGCGGCGATTACCAAGCCAAATCTAGTAGAGAAAAAAATTCAGGCGAGCAAGAGAAAAGTAGAGTAAATTTTAATTCCACCAGCTCGACCCCTCTATTTCACCCCTCACATTTCTTGCCTTTCCTATAATGTACCAAACAATTTTTTAGGAGGCTGGCATCAACTATTATTACTATTATTGTTATAAATATATATATATATATATATATATATATATATATATATATATATATATATATATATATATTCACGCTCCAAAGGTACCCAACCAGGTAAGAAGCACTCAACCAACAGTGCTAAGCTGAAACCCTTTTATTAGGTATGGACACCACCGGCAAAACAGATCCCTTTCACAGCTGTCCCGCCGTCAATGCCTGACGCGTTTCAAAGTCCCATGACTCCTTCTTCAGAGGCTCCGGCGGTAAAGTCAAGCACGTTCTGATCACGCCTCCTCCTTAAATATCCTTAATTGCACACCCCGCATGGGCTGCTCGAATGAGACTGTGCACGGGATTATGGGAGTTGTAGTGTCAGAACAGTTCATTTCCACAGATGGAGAGCGATGTACTGTTGGAAGTTTCTAGCCCTCCAATGGGCCGCTGTTTGCAGGCATGCCCTCAATCCTGCACTATTGCTCCACATATGAGGACCGGTAGATACCGACCCTCATGGCCCCCCAGGATCATGGGGTGGTGCACTCTCGACGACTGGGCTGCCGCCAAATATTCACGCTTCAAAGGTACCCAACCAGGTAAGAAGCACTCAACCAACAGTGCTAAGCTGAAACCCTTTTATTAGGTATGGACACCACCGGCAAAACAGATCCCTTTCACAGCTGTCCCGCCGTCAATGCCTGACGCGTTTCAAAGTCCCATGACTCCTTCTTCAGAGGCTCCGGCGGTATAGTCAAGCGCGTTCTGATCACGCCTCCTCCTTAAATATCCTTAATTGCACGCCCGCATGGGCTGCTCGAATGAGACTGTGCACGGGATTATGGGAGTTGTAGTGTCAGAACAGTTCAATTCCACAGATGGAGCGCAATGTACTGTTGGAAGTTTCTAGCCCTCCAATGGGCCGCTGTTTGCAGGCATGCCCTCAATCCTGCACTATTGCTCCACATATGAGGACCGGTAGATACCGACCCCCGTGCCCCCCAGGATCACGGGGTGGTGCACTCTCGGCGACTGGGCTGCCGCCAAATATTCACGCTCCAAAGGTACCCAACCAGGTAAGAAGCACTCAACCAACAGTGCTAAGCTGAAAGCCTTTTATTAGGTATGGACACCACCGGCAAAACAGATCCCTTTCACAGCTATCCCGCCGTCAATGCCTGACGCGTTTCAAAGTCCCATAACTCCTTCTTCAGAGGCTCCGGCGGTAAAGTCAAGCGCGTTCTGATCACGCCTCCTCCTTAAAAGGATGTGGGGGCCACGTGGTCTGTTATCGAGCAGGCCCACTTCGTGGGGCAGCAACAGATTTAGCATTTCCACCGGCACACCGAGGCCCCTCTGGGGGCTATGAATGTTACAGCAGCAACATTGAGCGCTCCATCTGGAGACAAAGGACACGACAAGGCCCATAATGCTCTGCTAGTCGCGGCAGAGCGTCCCATCCAGGGCATGCATTGGAGCATTTAAATGATGAGGGCGGTGTCCTATGCGCCTTCAATTGCCAAAGCCTCTGAAGAGAAGTGGGGACACTTCGAAACGTGTCAGGCATCCATGGCAAATTGAACTGCTTAAAGATATTGTTATGCCGGCGGATTGTATACCATAAAGGCTCTTCATGAGCATGTTGCCGTTCGAGTGCTCCTTGTACGCTGGGTACTTTGGAGCTTGGATATATATATAGGTGTGATCAAGGCAGGTGTGCCGAAACGCGTAACAGCGTACAAGGAATAAAGCAGAGATGGATTTGCTACATGATCCCTGTGTCAGTGTCTGATTCTTTAAGGAGATTCGGAGTTGGTGCATATATATATATATATATATATATATATATATATATATATATATATATATATGATGACCACAGTCCTGTGGTAGGTTCCTTTCTCCAGCAACCAAACAGGTACGGACCACTGAGTGGAAATTAACAAATCCTTTTTATTTGCAGTTTACAAGTACATAAAATGAATCAAGCAAGTGCCCAGCCTGACGCGTTTCGACCGCGTTTCCACGGTCTTGTTCACATATATATATATATATATACCCGATAATTGACTTCCCGGTGCTGGCAGAACAGAGTGAGGACACGTGAGGATTTACACTGCTCGGGTGAAAAGGTAATTCTTCAGCTGTTTCCTAAAGCTGAGTAAATTATTTTATCATCTTAAATGGCTCGGAAGGGTGTTCCAAAGTTTGAAGACCAAGTAGCCAAAAGAACGGCCCACCTCTTGGTCTTCTGATTCTAGGGATGGTCAGTAGAAAGAGGCCATTAGATCTTAGATCTCTGGGTGCCATATAAGGAGAGACAAAAGTTTGAAGGATATGTGGGCCAGGGGACTGCTCTATCTTGTGGGCGATACAAAGGGCCTTGAATTTTATTCTCTTGTTTATTGGTAGCCAATGAAGTTGCACCAAGGCTGAATGGGCAGATTGTGTTTTGGAAAAGCCCATCAGTACGCTGTCTGCGGCATTCTGGGCAATCTGCAGCTTTCTGATAACATATGCAGGGCTGCCCAGATAGAGTGAATTGCTGTAGTCAAGACAAGAGAGGATCAACCCTTGGACTATTGTTCTATGACATTCCAATGGAAGACAGATGAGTGTTTTTCAAAGAGCCCTTAGAAGGCAAAAGCAGGTGCCAGCAACATTCTTAGCTTGAAGGCTCATGGTCAGGTCTTTATCTAAGATAAAATCAAGGCTCTTTACATCAGGTTTGGGAGGGGGGTGCTTCCCCATTACGTGGACCAGAGCAATTGGTCCTAGAGTGCTGGATTATTTCGGGTCACCATTACCTCTGTTTTGTCCCTGTTTAACTTGAGGCAGCTGGAAGCCATCCAGTTAGTCACCTGTTCCAGGCAGATGCCCAGCCAGTCAAAGATTGAGGAGGTATTGAGTGACAGCGAGACAACAATCTGAGTGTCATCCACATAGGAGACCATCTTAAACCTCAGTTTACAGATGATAGCTGAAAGAGGCCGCACATACACATTAAACAGTGTGGGGCTCAATTAAGAGCCCTGCGGCACTCCACACATCAGCTGGTGAGTCTCCGACAGAAAGGGCCCTTCACTAACCTGGAAGCTCCTGTTTTCAAGGAACGATGTGAACCATTTTAGTGCTGCCCCTGTGATGCCAATACTTTCCAGCCTCTGACATAGAGTTAAATGAGAGACCGTTTCGAAAGCTGCGCTCAATTCCAGCAAAATGGGCACAGGGGACCTGTCCTGGTCTAGTGTTTTTTTAAAATCCTCAGTGGCCAGCACAAGAGCTGTCTCCATACTGCAACCAGATCGGAATCCAGACTGTGTCTGTGCAGTAGGTTGTTGGATTTCAAAAAATCAGATAGAATACCATTGATGCACTTTTCCAAATTTTTACTGAAGTAGCGAGATTGGCCTGTAGTGTTCTGCCTTATCTGGGTCCAAAAAAGGTTTTTTCCAGCAGTAGGCGGATAATGGCGTGTTTCCACGAATCTGGAACACACCCGCTCTCCAGGGAAAGTTTATAAATAGCCGTTAGAGTAGGTTAATGTTAATGTTAATGTTAATGAAACTTGTAAAGCGCAGCTGCTGCCCAAAGGCGTCCTAGGTGTGATGGACTCTCCTCCTCTCAGTAGGATATCTAGTAGACCTGGGTCTGAAGATTGCTACCTTTCGGACATCTCTCTGAGTGAGTAGTGGAAAAGCAGAGATTTCCGCCTCAGGCTTTCTGTCTATACTTGTATTAGCCTTAGTACACGAGACTGCTGCCCCTGACAGGAAGTCATAAATGAGCCTGACCTTGCCTAAAAAAATAGATGGCCAGCTCTTCACATCATTTTTTGGAGAAGGGCCAGCTCCTATAATGTTAGGTTTAATGAATGAGTTAACAATGGCATATATTTATTTGTAAGAATGAAAAGATTGGCTAATCCTGTCAGCAAAGTCTTTCAGTTTGGCTCTGCGAATTGCAGATTGGTGTCTCTTTAATGCTTTTTTATAAAGCTTTTTACATTCTCCCTCATAATTGTGTCTCTGCTTCCTTTCAGGTTTCTTGCATTCTTTCTTCAGCTCTTTTATCTCAGTCAAGAACCATTTTACACTCGTTTTAGTCTAAGAGGCTCTGCAGACCTTTTTAGGAATTGATAGGTCTAATATTGAGATGACCTATATATCTTTATAAGCGGCCTCCAATAGGCTCATACTCAAGGCAGATCCACAGCACAAAACTTGACCAGAACAATTATTCAAAAATACATTTATTTTTTTAAATACAAAATATTTTGTAACCCGCCTATGACAGCACACCAGTGGACAATCTTTAGATTAAGTTGTACCACATAATTGAGAAATAGTGTATGTCATATGAAAAAATAGGAGTTTCCTGTGAACATTTTAATCTTTGCTGTGTGTGAGTGTGTTGCGTGTATGAGATGGTTATGACTGGTGAGAGTGACTCGTAGACGGTTGTTAGTGGGGTTACAGCTAATTTTTATATGATGTTATTTATTGTATTGTGTATGTCACTTTATCTTTTTCTTTAGGCTAAATTGTGATGTAGACAATGTATGTTATGTGTTTGTGGAATATCACAGGTTGTTTTCCTTTTATAAAAACTGTGAAACAATTGCACAATTCCGTTTTAACTGAATTGATATGAACAAAAAAGCTAAATAAAAATAATTTAAAATGATTGAAAAAATATTTTTATTTAAAAATAAATGTCTTTTTGAATAATTGTTCTGGTCAAGTTTTGTGCTGTGGATCTGCCTTGAGTATGAGCCTATTGGAGGCCGCTTATAAAGAGATATAGGTCAGACAAGAGTCTTCCTTTACAGTTGTTGGTGTCCCCCCTTACTCTTGGACCTTATAGTTAGCATAGGGGGTACATTTTTTTATATAACTAATATTGAGCTGATCCATTCCTCAAAATTGGAATAAGAGATGACCACATCATCGTCTAGTTTAGGGGCTACACTCTCTAAATCAATAACAAAAGAAAGTACATCATGAGTCGAGTGAACAATAAAATCATTGCTGAAGGACTATACATTTATTAACTTTTCTCCTACGAGTGGAGTGTGCGTCCCTTCCAATGGAGCTTGTACTTGAATATCATTTACTGAAGACATAACCCTAAACTTTCCATTCAGCTGTCTTTATTTATTGCAACTTTTAAAGGAAAATGAAAATGCACGAAAGGTTGGCATGAGTCCCAGATTCACAACGCTCTGGGCTGTGGTAGAATCGGCAGCCTCTAATAAAGCATTTTGACAGAAATAGTCTCTGGCTTTATAAATCTAGCAAGGAAAAAGACCTACTGTGTATTTATTACATGCCAAGCATTTAACAAAGTGTTGAGAAAAGCCATTCCGGAGCAATGGTTACCTGCGTGCCTGCAGATGTTCTCACTGCTGAGATGTGATGATGTACCGAGCCCTCATCCCCACTCGACTACAGAGGGGCATCTCTGTAGGAACTATAGGTAATGTGTAAAATAAAGTTCCCAGTCAGCAATTGCAAGACAAGTTTATCAACATGCGTCCTTCGGCTGCTAAGGTACTTACTGGCAGTAATCTTGCATATCTGCAATCTTGTATTTAAATATGCTGACGATAATGGTGATTTTTAAACTATATCACAAAGACATTTGATTACATGGGACCCATCGCATGAAGGGAGCACAGTGAGTGAGTGCTAAGTTAAAGCACCATCTCTGCCACAGTTTTGAGAAGTACTTGAAGAGCTGGAGAAGCGTCATCCACCATCTTAGGTTGTGATGAATGGTTTTTCGCTGCATGAACTTTAAAGGCATGTGTTCCTTTTGGGTGAAAATGCAGCAGCATTTGTTGACATATTTATAGTAAACAACATAACATAACACAACACAGCAAAAGCACAACACAAGTAGAACATAATAGGATACAATAAAAAAAAAAATGCAATACCACAACCACAGCGCAACCAAACAAAAATTACATTGGAATAATGTAGCACACAAACGCAACAGCACCAAAAACAACAGAACACATCACCCACACAAGAAAATGCTGCACAACAAATGTGCACAAACGTTCTTGTCACATATTGAGACCTCCATAATCGTGTTTCCATACTACAGTGGTAAAAGGTGTTTGGAGGAAGCACAGCCGTACCTTACCACAGGGGAAATCAAAAACTCCCAGTCAAATTTTTTTTGTCATCCGGTCCATGATTTGCAAATAGCATTCTAAAGAAAAGCTACACCTCAAATTAGTCATATTTAAGCTAATGGTCTCATTAATTACATTTGAATATAATGAGAGCATTTGTACAATGTCGTTATTTACATAGTGCAATGATGCCCTATCCTTGTCCATGCAAATAGAACAATTGATGGACAAAATGTTGAACAATGTCAAACATTCACCCCAGTACAGAGATCTGGGCCTAAATCCATCGTTTTTTTTGCTCACCATGTCATTCCAGTTTGAACCCAGCCATATGCAAATCAGTCTTGACCCTGCTCCCAATGGGAACAGTCCAGCCCGAACTGCCAGGCCAGGTCCTCCCTGGAGTGGAAACAAGCATCCTAGGACCGGATTCGGAGTTTCACCCCTCATCAGCCAGGATAGCTTGAGTTCAGTGGCATGGAGAGCACGGGACCTACGTCTGGCTATACCCGTCCCACTCAGGGTGACAAATGCAAAAAGAACAATTGATGGACAGAATGCAGAACAATGTCATACATTCACCCCAGTACAGAGTTCTGGGCCTAAATCCATCGTTTTTTTGCTACCCATGCCATTCCAGTTTAAACCCAGCCATGTGCAAATCAGTCTTGACCCTGTTCCCCATGGGAACAGTCCAGCCCAAACTGCCAGTAAAGGTCCTCCCTGGACAGGAAACAAGCATCCTGGGACCGGTTTCGTGGTTTCACCCCTCATCAGCCAGGCTAGCTTGACTCCAGTGGCATGGAGAGCACGGTCCATGGTCCTGTAGAGAAGGCCCTGGCTTGTCAGGGTAAGCGTGCAAGAAGAGCCTTTCAAGCGAAAATGGTTGGCGATCCCATTGTAGCTTTGTATTTGAGAGTCTTTGGGACCTATGAGAAAATGCAAAGATATTTAGGCCTGTATTTAGTTAGACATGGGTGCAGGTACCTCCTCCACAAAGGCTAATCCTTACCAGTGCCCTTGTGAGGAGAAGTCAGTAGCTAGTGCTGCCACCACAGACTGACATTCCAGGGGCCGTATTACACTAAGTGCCTCGGGGGCCAAACGGTCGTTTATAACCGCTTAACGCGCCCCCTGGTCACTTTGGTATTACAGAAGGGGCCACAGATGCTTGTGCTGCCCCTTCTGTAATACTGAAAGCGCTGGCGCACATACAGCGCCAGTGCTTTCTCAAGAGGGTGTTCCCTCATTAGCATGGGGGTGTGCCTCATGCAAATGAGGGAATCCCTTTGTCTCTGCACCCGCGTTGTATTATAGACGTGGGCGTAGAGGCAAAGAATCTCTCAGGAGGCACACTGAGTGCGCCACCTGAAAGATGGCGCACTGTCAGTGCTCCCCCTTGAGAGCAGCCCTCTGGAGTGGGGAAAGGGGGTCCTATGGAATTCCCAGACATCCCCTTGCAGGTGGGTGCAGTCACTCACTGCACCCGCCTGCAATGGGATCTCTAATCCCCTTTAAAAGTGCAGATGGGTTGCTGCCTGCACAGTGAAACACGGAGCGGCTGCTTCAAAGCCGCTCTGTATTTCACTTGAATGCACTGGGGCAGTGCATTCTTTGTAATAGAGCGCACTTTCTCTGTTTGCGCCCAGTGCACCTGTTTTAAGGTGTGCCAGGGCGCAAACCGTGAAAGTACGCCCTATACATACTAGGGCCCCAGATGCAGAATGGGCTATTGGAGATGAAAGTTGAGAACCTGCCATCTGGAGCCCCCATGGCTTGCTTACCCATCTACTGCCCCAGGAGGATGGTGACTGCATCTTCACTATTGTTGCGAAATCGAAGATTTATTGTATAAGTCAACAGGATGGATCTTGGTGAGACAAGGTGTCTAGTATTGAGGAAATGAGTATTAGTGGCTGCTTATGTGTTTTACCGAATATATATATATAAGGAGGAAAAAGTAAGCACTTATGCATTCTGTTAGCATTGGTCTTTCATCTAAATTAATCGGAAAACATGGCCACAATCAATGATGGTGGATGAGAACTGTGTTTTCTAATTTTGGAAACCTATAGTAAACATACATAGTGAGCAGACAGACAAAATGAATTTCTCGGTAGATTCCAGCAGTGTCTTTTCCAATATTACCCTCAAGTATTTTTGTATTGAAAATCAGACAGTTTTGTTGACTGGCAGATGAGCGGAATGAAGATGGGAACAACATTTTGTGAGACGAGTAGCTGCAAAGATAAGATTCTCTCTTCAGATTGTTTTGAGACTCATTTCGGTATTTTGCATCTATCTTTTTCGATTGTGTGTAAGATCGAGGGCAGAACTTCAGATTTCGTGCTTGCTCGGTGGAGAACTTGAAATACAGACTGGTGTCATGAGAGCAGTTGCAAAATTACACTTTACGAGCAAAGGTTAGGGCAGCGAATGGTTGCAGCAATGTACCGTAGAGAAGAGGGAAGAGGTCTGTGACATGACAACATACATGTTTATCTCGAAAGCCTCTATTTGTCTTAGCTAATGCAAGGGAAACATTTGTAGAAAAGGGTCTGGAGACATGTCCTTACCATATTTTTTGAATGCTCGCTTCTGCCATAAGTCTGTCAAGCAATAATTAGTGAACCATGATATTAAACACACTCAAGAAGTATCAGAATGGTGGATTTGTCACATTTTATTTAGATTTCCTCCGTGATGAACACCAGAGAAGTTTCATTTTGCTTATACAATATTTAAAATGGCCTGAATTAACATAGCAAAACGAATCATTTAAAAATATTGAAACGAAAAGTTACTTATTTTTGTGCACTTACTCTTCTGACAAAAACATTTACGAAACTACTTTTTGTTGAAAATATATATTTTTCTAGGTTTCTTTTTCGAGCAATATAGAAGAACATTTCATATTTAATTTCTGTTGAACAAAATGGTTTATTGGAGGAAGAATTTAAGAAGCCCATTGAATCGTTTGTGAAACTGTTTGTCAATGGTTATCAGTTTCACACCAAAATCATCAACAAGAATTTCCCAAACATTTATGAATAGACATGAATATTGGAAGAATCAGTATGTTTTGCTGCTATTTTCTTATTTTTTAGAACTGTATTTATGGAACTGGTTATTAAGTGAAATTGAAGCATTCTCATTTATCCTATAAACCTAAGGCCCAGATTTATTGGGGACTTGCCTTGTCTTTACATCACACAAGCCGACGTAAGGCAATGCAAATCCTCAAGTGTATTTACTAAACTACGCAAGGGGTGATTTGAGCTGCCTTGTATAACTTTGTAAAGAAATTTAACGGAATGCAGCAGCTTGTGCTACATTGTCTTACATTTCCTAGTGATAGGCGTTCCATGTGTGGAGCTTGGGCATTCACATGTATCCACCTATAAAATCTGATGCAATCTCAGATTTATTAAAATCAGTAAACCTGGGATTGCCCCAAAATGGCATGCCTCTGAGGATAAAGTAAAGAGGAGAAATGTTTTTATTTCTCCTTGTTACTTCCTCTTTCTGTGCATGATGCCTTCTGCATCACACATAGAAAGAGAAACTTCATCTTAGTATTGTTTTGTGCAGGAAGGTATCCCTTTACTTTTCAAAAGCCAAAAACTCTCAATATAACTTAAAGCTCATGGATATCCATACACAATATGATGGAGATTGATGAGAAGAGCTTGATACAACAACAGAGAATCAAAACTCAAAGAGGACTCAAAAGGAACAAAATTGGTATGTGTATCTATGTTCAGTACCCTATCAAACCAGGATCAAGAAAACTATTCTTAAACAATATTGTTTGTAAACAATGATGCTCTCTTTCCTAACAAACCAATATTTGAATTTAAATGGGGTTCAAACATAAGAGACATACTGGTTAACGCATACTACAACCTATATTTGGCCACAACCGGGGTGGTATCTGCATGGCATGCACCATCTGTAACATTTTAAAGTCATTCACCATTAATGATTTTAGCTTTTCACTAAAACACTTTTCCAATTACAAACCAAATTTTATTTATCTCATCCAAGTCCCTGTGTATTCCCACACATTGGGAAAATGGCTCAGGAGTTTCGAAAACACATTCTACAGCACCAATTTCAACAAAACATGTTCCTTTGGTTGGCCACTATCTTAAACAAAAACATCTGTCAGACAGATGAAATGTTGGGTCGTAGATATAATTAAAACAACCCCAAGAAACAATAACATACAGGACCTACTGCAATTGCATGACATTGATGGATATGGAAAATAAATAGTGTTGCTAAAGTTTCAATATATAGCTGTGGAATAGCCGGCCTTATCTGTGCTACAACTCTAACTTGTTACCAGGTTCTAATTCACCAGTTGTTTAATGATTTTCTGAATAGATTAGGTTCCTTCGGTTGATATCAATATGTAAATGCTGATTCATGCCTGCTTTTAATTGCTAAAGTATTGACCAATTCAATAGAGGTTTCAAGATGGCCACCACTGGAACCTGTTTACATTATGCTACACATTAATTGAACTTTTTTCCCAATATAAGGAATACACGAATGCATATTTATACTATCTATCTGTAATGTGAAATTGCTTCTCAAGCGTTACATCAATTTATAAAAATTTCTTCTACCTTAGAAACGCGTTCCTTTGAATATGGCATTGACTATCAGTTACCTATTCCGGCGCCAACATCAGACAGCTCTGCTTGGTTTTTTTTAAGATTTGAAATTTTATTGAAAGAAGCTGAAAAATACCATACATCAACAAATAATTTGTCAAAAAATAATTTTCAAATATAAAGAAAAACAGACATGTCGACAATTGAGAATATAGGAAATTCCCAGTAATAACATACCATCTAAGCAAACTGGAAATATAAAAAAGAGAAGTGAGGGAGGGATTGAAAGAGGTAAATGAATAAATTACATCATGGAGAGAAAAACAGGGCACAGTTATAACAATTTGCATTTGAGAAAGAGACATTAAATGCTATTGAACACATATTAAAGGACAGAGAGTATAATTCACAGTGGTTTTGTAACTTCTTTCGTTGAAATATCTTAAGCTAAAAAGCTGGAATTAGTCAAAAATAAAGTAACCGGAGAAAATAAAGATTGTCGTTTAACAGCAAGTGAAATAGGTTAAACATACGCATTTTCTAATCTATGATTATAGCATACTAAATTCCACTAGGATTTGAAATTAATATATTTAGCAGATTTCAAATTCATGGTCATTTGTTGAAATGCAACAGGTATGAGGAGGTCAATTAATTTATTACCTTGAGCATAGGAAATCCACTCTGGAGCACAACAACCTAGGAAGCAATTCGTCAGAGTAAATAGATTCTTAACACTAAAAATATCTATTATCTGGGACCAAACCTTCATCCAAAAATAGTATACAGAAGGACATGCAAAAAGCGTATGATAAATGCCACAGTGTTGTTCTTCACAAGACCAACATTTTGATGGTCAGGATTAAAATGAGCTAAAGATGTGGGGGTAATATATAGGTGGTTATAAATAAAAAAAAGACCTTGTGTGTTATTTGCTGCACATGAAGGTTTAAACATTTTTAAACAAATTTTGTCCCAAAGTTCAATGGACCAAAAAGTGTGAAAGTCACGTTCCCATAACAATTCTATTTTGGACTTTGTGCTATAAGGATCTAGAGGTTTTAATGTTTTATAAATTATTAATGCTTTGGGGTTAGCTGACAATAAAGGAAGTAGTGGGGAAGCGTGATGAGAAGATAGAGAAGTGAGAGTAGAATAGTGTTGGATAATAGCAGTAATTAAAGTAGTATAAGATTTCTCAAAGGAGTTAGTCATTTGGAAAATAAATTGAGCTGGGGGAAGACTACAGGGGATTAATTTTATATTAATTGATGAACCCATATTATTCCTTTTTTCCAGGTTTTTCAAAAAAATAGTTTTATTATTAATTTTAATATCTTTATTATACTAGATGAAGGATCTCAAAAAATCGTCTTTATTCTGGGTTAGGGGAAAAGATCAAAGGACGTAGAAGTTTACAGGTATTGGTTACGGTTGGAGTTTTAGGGCCTCATTTAGATCTCGGCTGACAGGTTACTCCGTCACAACGGTGACGGATATCCCGTCCACTGAAATATAAATCCCATAGGATATAATGGGATTTATATTTTTGTGGACAGGATATCTATCACCACTGTGACGGAGTAAGGGTCAGAATACAGACCGGAATACCACTAACCTGAAATCCAGTGTACAGCGGGGGCGATGTGCGATGCTACTCAACTCTATCCCCTGTCATGGAATGTCCTGAGAGTACACATCTATCACTCAAGCAGGAAACACCACTTTGGGGGAAAGGGAATAAAGGGACAAAGAAAATAATAAAGGTGCGGCAGTGGTAAACACACGGTGAGGTATCTTCCTCGGGTAGTAGGGTTTCTGGTCTATTCTCTCTACTCAGGCTGTCTAGCCCCGTGTTCCCTGTAGTAATACAAAAGAAAGACACATTGTACAACCTACACGTGCCTGTCATGTAGTTAACAATATAGAACAATTATGTGTAAGCACTTACTTCCACTTTGGGGCAATCATCCTCATGCAAAAACGTAGAAAACAAAAAACAAAAATAAACAAAGAAAGAACTAGACACCCAGTAGCAGGAGTTGAGGAAATAGCACTCCATCCGAGGAATACACACAAAGTCTCTGAGTAGTGTCACTTAGTTGAAAATAACGTAAAAAAATTAATACGAGCAAATAGTACTTAGCTGAACGATGGCTCTAAGACATCAGAGCGTCCGCACGTTCTGTTATCGGCACAGAACATTACTCTCCACAATCAGCAGATAAGTAGGCGTACTCCAGCATTTATGAGGCGTAGAAATATAAGGATGCAAATGCCTCTTTCCATCCACTGTTCATAGACACCCAAAATAGATCGATAGCACTCCTGCGCTACCGAAGTTAATTATCTCCGCCAAGATCAAAAATAGAAAAATTAGCCTCTCGTAGAGGAGAACGCGCTCCTGGGCGGGTACAAACAAACTCAGGGTGCACATTGGTGCGAGCGCTTCAATGGCTCACACTGAGAATGCGCTCACTGGTGTGAATACAAACCGCCAAACACCCTATGCGCTCCAGCGCGGGTACAGCGATAAATGTCACGCACTCAAGAGAGTGTATCTTTGGACAAGGCTTCTAACTGGGAACGGGCTCCGATGCGGTTGCACAAAGGCGAGTTCTGACTGCTGATTCCGACTCGAATTCACAAGCACCAGTCAATTCGCAGACGGAGTTAATATAGTCTTGCAGTTGGTGCTGACAGTGTGTCCCTCCTACCTAGGTGTTATGGGAGTTGTAGTCCGAAAAGCACCACGCCCAAAAATCACTCATATTTCAATCATACCTACTGCTAAATATGTGTCTCTGAATATTATCTACGCATGGTCATGACAGTAAGCCGTCTGCCGAGATCTAAATCAGGCCCAGAGTCTCACAGAACATGATGCAAGAGATATGCACTCATTAAAAGAAAATGGGGAAATAAAAGAGGATTCCACGTCTAGCCATAAAGGAAAATGAAGAGTTGATTGTCAATGAAGCCAGAAAGAAGCTTGTCTTAAACAATATGTGGAATGATAGTTTCTAAAATCAGGAAAATGTAAACCTCCTTCCTGTTTAGATTTCCTAAGAGAGTAAAGAGCTAGTCTCGATTTTTTTCCATGACATAAAAAAGTTAGTAAAAGTGAATACATTTTCTTAAAATGCTTTACTAGAATAGTCACAGGAATATTGGAAAGCACATATAAAACTATAGCTTTGATTTTTTAAACAGTGGCGGCTCCTCCGCTAAGGCAGAGGAGCGTCACCCCACTGCTGCCCAAAAAAGGAAAAATAAAATGATAATAACGCAATGTTTTTATCATTTTATTCTTCCCTGCTACGGCAGCATGAGGGCAGGGCAGGGCTGCTCTGCTGACAGAGCAGGGGAGGAGTTGTGGGCATGATGCTTTGACCGGCCCTCTCGGGCCAGCCAAACAGTCAGGCGCACTTTAGCATGTTCTCCATGCGGGCTGCATTACAGCCTGCATTGAGAACATGCCCAGGCCCCCAGTCCCCGTCTCAGCGCCGAACCACAGCGCTCAGACCAATCACAACACAGCATTGTGATTGGTTTAGGGGAGCCAATCCCAACGTGTTGTGATTGGCTCAGGGGGAGCCTGGCTGCTTCCTGTTCGGCAGAGGAGAGATGACGTGGGACAGAGTGACGAGGAGGTAAGTGAATTTTTCTTTTTTTTACAATTATACCTCCTTTCCCCCTCCCCCCCACCTCACCACCTCAGATCCGTGCTGGCCGCCACTGGTTTTAAATGCTGTTGCAGTTCCGTCAGCTCACTGCCTTGCAGCTCTTCACCTAAGCGGGTCTGTTGCGGTATTTATGAGCTAATTTGATCGATCAGATGGGGTGATTCTCCTGTGCTATTAGCATCAAACGTGATGATTCCTTATATTTTTTTTAATAGAATTAATGATCAGCCTTTCACGGTTCAATTCATTTATTTTCAACAGAAACAGCAGTGTTTACAGCAGCTGTACACTAGAAAAACCTCAAAAGTCTAAAGCAACAATTAGTTCACTAGCAATTACTGACTCTAGGGAGTAGAACTGATTTAAGGGGCGTTTTAAGGTACTGTACTTTTGGCATTGTTGAACCCTTGGACCAACAAAAGTAAATAGTTTTGGTACTTTTCAACCTCGGTTGCCTAATACTGTTACGTTTTGGTTTCTATTTGTGGGTCACAGTCATCAGGGTAGCTAAAGCAATCTGATGGGGAAAAGGAAACAGTTGGAAGAGTGTGGGGAGGCAGGGGGAGCAAAACCTAGCCGGGGTAATAAAGGCAAAAGAGCGAAAAAGGCAAATAAAACATCGGGTAGTAATTGTGTGATGGATCGCATCATTAGTCTATTTAATGATTGCGAGGTCATTTTAGAACCTGCCTCGCAGAAATCAGCAGCTAGTAAGAAGAAAAACATATCTAAGCAGTGCCCCACTTCCAACTTGTTTATACCGGATATGTTCCTTAAACAAAACAGCATTAAGGCCCAAGTAAACTGTATTGATAAGGCAATAGAGGAAGAGAGGGTATTAGATTTTAGTGCCAGTCCAGTGAAACCTCTGTCTGATACCTATTACGACGACCCCCAAGTACTGTGTTCAAATAGATTCCAGCCATTATTAACGTTAGAAAACCCAGTTTGTGATGAGGGTGAAAGGTTAATGCCAGATCGGGTCCCTGTGGCCGAAACGAATCAAAGACAGGAAGTAGATACAGACCTAGACACTAGCCGACAGAATCTAACGGAAGTAGTAATGTCATTAAAAATAGAAGTGAGGTCAATGAGAGATACGATAGATGAATTAACATTACTAGTTAAATCATTGGTGCTAGACTTAACCCAAAGTAGGATAGGGAATGGGAATGCTGATAATAATTGTCATACAGCGCGTAAACAAGCAGATACTGCAGCGAGGGAAATAGGCATTTGGCCAGCATTGACATTAGATAGTAATACCAGCCCAAGTAGGCCTTCTCCCCAGTTAGATAATGCCAGTCGAAATTTACGACCTCAGTTGAGGTTTAATAGTTTACCGAATACCTTCTCAAGTAATTGCATTGGTACTAGGATGTTGGGCGACAGGAGGGTACCTGCATTACCTGCTAGAAACCCTCCTGGATTAGTGGAACGGCAGCAGAAGGTTAATCAGCCTAGTTTACATCAGCATGGTGCTGTGGTAAAGAATATATCCAACACATATCCTACTGCCAACCCTAATAGAATTTTAATGACCAATGTACCAAAATATGATGTACGAAGAGGCATAGAAAATAGGGAGTCGGTAATTAACAAGGCTATTCACTGGATAAGGCATGTTAGGGGTTGCCGATCTGTAATTAGGGATGATATAGTTTCAGCACGTAGGCTATCCTCACCTACCCATCCCTTTGATTGTATTGAACTACAAATGAATAGTGTAGAGCTAGTAGAAAATCTTTTTACACTTGAATTTCGTACCACATCACCAGGCCACTCAGCTATCCAGTTCAGACGCTTCCTTCCGAACTATTACAGCAATTGTTTGGCAAAAGAAAGGCCTATTAATATGAAAGAGAGCTCTGTGTTGGATAGTAATGATTGACTTACTAAGGGTTCAGCATTAAGAAAACAAGACCGCATAATCCTGAATTCTATCATAAGGAAGAACCCTGTGTGCCCGCAAGATCGGGAGACAGATTTGGCCCAATCTACCCTGTCTAATAAAGCTCCTACACTGTTAGTAAAGGAAGTGTATGAGAATGGTAGTTCTGTGCACCCAAAGGTCTCAACAGTGGAAATGACACAGACTTCCATGTTAAGTTTAGTCAGCCCAGCTCAGGCTGTTAGTAGTTTGATGGAGGGTCATTTGTCCCATCCTTCTGCAGACGGGGCTTTGACTTGGAATACTTCTCTTTATAAGAATTCTATCTTGTCATGGAACATTGCAGGGTTGAGCAAAAAGATGGTCTCCCCAGAATGGCATGCATTCATTAGAGAATATGATATCTGCCTTTTTCAAGAGACCTGGGCAGAGAATCCATTGTATTGTGAAGGGTATTTAAACTATCACACACCAGCCTGCAGGGGAGTAAAAGGGAGGCCATCTGGGGGCTTGACCATTTGGGTGCGACAAAATCTTCAGTTAACTATAAAGGAAATTCAAATTCAAAGTAACGACATCCAGGTAGTTAGACTGATTTTGAGTACAGGTCAAATAATAGATATCTATAACATCTATGTGCGGGGCACAAGAGGCAAGACATCGGGAGTCTTGGATGTTTTGGATGCTCATCTAGATTCTAACCAGGAATTTACTAAAGCTATTATTGCTGGGGATTTTAACATGACATTCGAGCCTCTAGTTCAGGAGGGAGGTAACCACCTAGATGACGTAGATATTTTTGGGGTATCCCGAAGCTGGAACTGGACCCTATAAGAAAGTGGACAGATGTGGTCATCCAAATCAATACTATCTGTATGGAAAGGGGTTTGAGGGCGGTCAATGGGCGTACGCACTCCGACAGGTTTGGAGCCAAGACTTTTAATAATGGATTCAGCTCCAGTAGAATTGATTATGTATTGTTGAGTTTGGACCTATGGCATTTTTTGAATGATATGGTAGTAATTGATAGGGATGAAAGTGACCACAATCCGCTGTGCATAACTACTCACCTGTGGGGGTCTAAGACACAAATGGGATCTAGTGATAGTAATGTGGCAAATGAAGTTAGTTGTTCGAATGACATGCGACGTCTTAAATGGGCTCAAATTATCGAAACACCAGAATTACTAGATTGTATAAAGAAGGGAGTGGATAGTGCTACCACCGAACTCGAAAGGAAGGTGAAAAGTTCTAATGGACTAGACGAAATAACAAGTGCTCATAATCTTTTTTTGCTGATCTACGTACCTTTTTTTTTAGGCAGGGGAGACAAAAAAAGGTCTATAGACAGAAAGGTGAGCGCTGGTTTAACAAAGAGTGTAGAGAAGCTCGGCTTGAGTTAGGGAAAGCCATTAAGGTAGGAGACCCTATAGTAGTACGTAAGGCAAGAAGTGTTTACAAAGTAACTCAGGCCTCAGCAAAGAGAAGCTGGGATGACAAAAGATGGCTTGAGCTTAAGGTGGCCTGTGCCTTAAAAAATCCCAAGGAATTTTGGAACGTCTACAAATGGGGGAGGGGAGGGGAGGCTCAGCAGCCCCTGAATTATGTTTCCCAACAGGACTGGGTGACTCACTTTAGACCCCAGTATGCCTCAGAAATAGTCTATGAGGAAGGTGGCTTCACCATTACACCATATCAAGGCCCAGTCTTTTGTGAGGAAGAGGTCAACATTGCACTTAGGGCAATCACAGCGGGAAAAGCACCAGGGCCGGATGGCATACCGGGGGATGTTTTCCTTTATGATAGAGATAAGTGGAACCGTTATATCCTCTTGCTGACAAATGCTATCGCTCAGGGGGCGCCAATACCAGAATCCTGGAGAGGAGCAATAATTATACCAGTCTATAAGAAAGGGGATAGGTCATGCCCTGGGAATTACAGGCCAATCAGTCTGGATTGACTGTATGCAAAAGGTTACGGGGAGATTGGTATTGAATAAAGTACAGACCTGGATCGATGAGCTCAATGTTTTATCTCCCTTCCAAGCAGGGTTTAGGGCATTAACCAGCACCATCGATCAGGTGTTTAGATTTGTTTTGCTTTATTGGAAAACTGTTACTTTGGGTAAGGGTAGATTATACGCCGCGTTCGTTGATCTTAAGTCAGCATTCGATCTAGTTCCCCGAGCAAAACTATGGAAGGTGCTACATGAGTTAGGGATGCCACATGAGCTTCTGTCACTTATTATTAGGCTGCATGTTGAGAATAGTGCCAAGATAAGATGGGGGAATCAAGATGAAGTGACTGAGTCGTTCCCTGTGGAAAGAGGGGTGAGACAAGGTTGTGTGATGGCTCCGACACTATTCTCATTATATATTAATGGAATAGTGAATAGTATGAGCTCTACCCCTACGGATGCCCCAAGTTTAGCTGGAGTAAAAATCCCCATACTGTTGTTTGCGGACGACACTTTAATCATCTCCAAGACTCCCTAGCGGACTGCAAAAGGCCCTCAAAATATTTGAGGAGTTCTGCTTACTGCGTGGATTAGAGGTTAATGTATCGAAAACAAGAGTGATGGCATTCAACACACAAAAGGTATTGAAGGGCGGAATTGTTATGAATAATAGACCGTTAGAATATGTAAAAGAGTTCACTTATCTGGGGGTTAACATCCAAAATAATCTGAAATGGAATCATCAGATAGAATTGGCATCCCTTAAGCATAGACAACTTGCGGGGCGGTTCAACTTGAATATAATAAATCATACACAAAACCCATAAGTCCAGCCCTGGAGATTTACAACACAAAAGTTATTAGTTCAGCCCTTTATGGTTCGGAGCTGTGGGGCTGTGAAAATCTGGTGGTGCTTACATCCTCTGAAAATAGATTCTTGAGGAATATTATTAAACTACCCCAAAGCACTCCAATGTGCCCATTATTGAATGATATGGGGAGAAAACCGATTGCAGCTCTAGCGTAAATTGCGTCCTCTACTATATTGGCGTAGAGTATGGAGTATACCAGAACTTGTAGGTTATGCAGCAGGGTTTCTGGATATAATTAGAGCCGACACCTTTCACTCAATAAAGTGGCTACGGACAGTTAGAGATATTTTATTTAATATTGGCATGATCCAGTTGTGGAATGATCCAGAAAATTCTGTCTTCCCTTCAAAAAAATGTATGGAGGAGTTATATTGGGAATGGGTCTATTTTAATGTTTTTAGATCCAGTGATTCTTCCACTTTGACTGGTTCCTTTTGGAATTTAAAGCTACCCCGAGGATGGAGTCCTATTGGGACCTCATTACAAAGCCATTGGACCGGAAATTGTATTTCCAGTTTAGGGTAGGTTCCCTACCCTTGAGAGCTTTTACTGCGGGATGGAAAGTATCTGGTGATAAAACTTGTCCATTTTGCAAAGATAGTGTTGAGTCTCTAACGCATTTACTATTTGTCTGTGTCGGATATGAAAGACCACGCCGTGTTTGGTTACGGCCAATCTGTAAGCTCATAGGTACAAGAAGGGCGCAGGAGGCTGAAAGAATATTGCGCTCGGATACTACAGCACCTGTTGTCATAGCAATGGCGAAATACCTAGGGTGGTCGTGGGCTCTAAGATCAAATCACCTACGAAATGCATAAGCTAGCTATATTAAGAGCTGCCCTGCAAGTCTTGTAATCATAAATATTTCTGAAGGGAAGGTCCTTTTAATGTATTATTAAATGTACATGTTATATGTTTTAAAAGTTGGTTTTAACATATTACTTTTTACAACACTGTATATATTTTAAAATATTCTTTTTAGGTCATGTATTTTATGATGGATGGTTCCTATATGCTTTTATGACTTAATTTGTCGAATAAAGCTATTTGAAACTGAAACACTAGCAATTACGCACTATTCTTGTGGGTATTTCCAGTTAAGGTATAGTTATAAATACAACCTGACTCTTCCATTGTTTAAAAAGTTATAGGTATGTTTTAAATCACAATGATGTGCAGAATGACCATTATTTGACATGCATTTTTAGCATTGCTGTATGTCAATCGAGAACAATTAATTAGTTATGTCAAGGCAGCACTTATGTTTTTTAATGATACACATGTGCTGCTCACATTAGCAGTGTCCACCTACCCATAATCTATTTTACTGTAGGCATACATTTAAACAAATTTATTTTGATTTATAAACATTTAGCGGTCCGTTACTCTAGCCCAATGCACTGCAGGTCTGAAGATGGTCTTGCTTATTGAATTTACTGAAGACCAAAATGTCAATGGTGGTTCCTTCAGTTGCAACTTAAGTGTGTAAATAAGTGTGGGAAACGCATAGAAAATGCTTGTAAATGTAAAAAAAAACAAAAAAAAACCTTACACCTAAATGTGTGTGTAATGCAGATGTATGCGATTTACTTAACCACTCCCATGCCACACCACTTGAGGCGCTCACAAGTGAAACTTACGTGAAATTTTAAGAGTGGTTAAATTGTACACACGTACCTAACTTAGTCACTAAACATTCTCTGCCTTACACAAGTTTTAACCTTAGTGTATACACTTTTATGCATGAAGGCATATGTTACTCCTCTTTAGAGTTGTAAGTGAGGATAATACCATTATAGATCATCGCATTCTTGACTATCATGTTATGTATTTTGATATGGAATCCAGTAGATGATTGAAGGGATATCCTAATGTATAATTGTTTAAGTACTAGTGTGCTATATTTAGTATCAATAGAAGAGGTCATAAAGGCCTCCAACTTAATAGTATCATGGGTCAGCTAATAACCCCTGAGACTATTTAGTGTGAATTTGTACTTTTGATTTGTCCAAACAAAATCTTTAACTTTGACTTTTGTTCGAGCACACAGTCATAGCAAACACAATTCATTTTAATTTTTTAAGTACTGTTACAAAAATACATTTATAATAGGTAAGGCTTAGCAAAAATACTTAGAATGCCTACATCTTCAGTCTCACTTCGGCCTCGATGTGAGGTAGCAGTAGGCGCCATTTTTTGCTAAATAGTTTACCATGCCAGATGCTCTGAATACAATTTTGGGGTTTGCAGTCTATTCTAAGAAAGATGACGAGGTTGTCTATCTTCGTTTGTAAAATAGTCACAGACAAGTTTTGCAAACTACCTTTTCATTTTAACTTCTTCACCCTAAGCATACTCGTAGGATTTTGCAAATTTTGCACCGAGCTCTTACATTTTTGGTAAAAATAATTGATGGAGCGCGATGGTGCTCTAAAAATTGTAGGGGTGCATCATAATCATGGATAGTCCACACCCGCATATATTTCTGTGTTGTATTAACATTTGGTCATTAGGAATGTGATGTAATAATGATTTGTAAGTGAAACAATAGAAAATGTTTCGTGCCATGCAAAAGAAACGAAATGACATTTACGTTTGGAAAAGAGTAACCTTTAGCGTATTGCAATTGCCTAACGAAAAGCCTATGTGTATTGTAATGCATTTTGATTTAAACGTGCATCATGTTAGAGTCTGCACGTGGAGATGATTAATTGTGTTTAACGTGTAATAATTGTAGATGCTTGCAAAGCAAAGTTCTATTAATCTGTGTGTATAATTTGATGTTTAAAGGCCTAAATGAAATGTTCACGTTGTGTAATTGAAGGCCTATTCGTTTATTCTTATGTTGGCCGATCTGTGTAGGCCTGAAAATGTAATTTCCCTGGTAAGCTCTCGCATTTGGAGGTAGTCAGCGAATTTCATGTACATGCAAGGTTGTTCTGTTCTCATGTTTTCCGTTGCAGGTGGAAGAAGCTGCCTTTCTTAAGTTAAACTAACGCCTTTGTTTTAGGAGTTAGGCATGGGGGAGAAGTGATACTTTGTAAACAGAATGTCGATAATTGGGAGCCGGTGTTCTTTCTCACTGAGGGGGCCTGGGAATCAAGGTCTTCGAGCCAAACTTGGATGGAGCGAGGAAGACGGTGGAAATTTACCTATGAGAAATGCCTAGTGAGATGAGGTGATCTGTGGTCGTGTTTTACATCTGTGCATTTTGTATTAGGGACAGTGTCCCGAGGGTTGAGTCAGGAGAAGAGGGATGAGAGAGGAGGAGAAGGGGTAAAGAGATCGACCCATACAACTGGAATGTACTTCTTAGGAAGTCTTCACGAGCTGACACCTTTAATTGCTCTTGCCTGGGAAATGCTAAGTAGGGATGTCACTTTAGAGATAGAGTAGGGATAGTCTAATGCTCTTTACTTTTCAGCCGCAGATGAAGTCTGACTTAGACGTTGGGGCAGTCCTTGCCAGTGTTCTGTTTTTGGAACTTTTCATTCTCTTCATGATCTATAAGATTAGACTCACTCATAGGTATGGCTTTGTATTAGTTCCTATGTACTTTTACAACCTCGTCCTGAGGTGTTTGTACATTCAGTTGTTTTTGGCATTGTAATAAACCCACTAAACTGGAATTCGGAGTCTGAAATCTTTTGAGTCGTAGTCATCGGAATAAGTTGGATTGCCTAAATTGAATGATTTCTCCCCTTTATACTTCTCAGTAGGTAACAAAAGATCCACTGACCTAGGGTTCCTAGTTAAATTCTGGTAGCGGAACCCGGCCTTATCAGTTGGTAGCGAGAGGACGGTTACCTCTGCAGTAAGGGGAGAAGGTAGGGAAAGATAGTTATACGATCCATAGAGCCCAAGAGATGGTCATCCAGAGGATCAAGAGCGGAGGACGACGGCGCCTGGTGGAAGCTGACGACGAGTGACGGTGCGACGGGAACAGCAGTTCACGGTGGAGTGAGTATGAATAGGGATGCATGTCTGTTAGATTGCGTTGATGAATTGATTGTGTGATGTCTTGCGGAGTTGGGATGAAAGTCGAGTGACTGAGGGTTTGGACTGAGCGCGCGGTCCATGTGATTTGTGTTGTTTGATGTCAGGCTCAAGGAGCAGCCTAAGATCCCGGGATAAATAGATTGTGGTGTGGAAGACACCCAGAGTTGTAACTGTCTGACAATTGATTGTGGGAGTCATGAGACGCCATCGACAGAGCCCACTTGTGATAGGGAACGAGAGAGGGAGTGTTTGAGTGACCAACGCAGGCCGTAGGTTACTGTGTGTGGAAGATCGAGTAATTGGATCCTATTGATTAGTTATATGACTGTCCGGCCGTTCATGGGCAGATAGTCTGAGGCAGTTGTCCGGTCGTTTCCCGGACAGACAGTTGCCAGATTGAGGTAGACAATTACTTGTGACTGTCCGGTCGTATGGTGGACAGACAGTCGGTTATGTGACTGTTCGGTAGTTTGGCGGACAAACAGTTACTTGATTCTATGAATGAAAAGTGTGCGTGTGGTAGATACGGATTGTGAAGGAGGGGAACTGCTGAGTGAAGAAAAGGAGTGACGCCGAGGTGTGCCGCGCTGCGATAGGTCGGTTAGTGTAAAGCTGCGCTGGGATTGGTTGATCACCATCAGGAAGTAGAGCGAAGAACATTTGGTGGATAAAACAGTTGATTTCATCATGAAATGTTTTAAGGTATTGCGGGATCTTTGCAGGGGAGATAGAGGAGTGGTAACTCGAGTGGGGGAAGAAGCACCACCCGAGGATACCCCAGCCAATTACATGGCTACGAATGTAGGGCTCCATACTATAATTTGGCTTCAAAATTGGCAAAAGATTACTGAGAAGGAGGGAGATTTGGCTTTCCCACGGTATGGTTCGTTCAGATTCAATGTACTGTACCAATTGAGAGCAGTGATGACTGCGTTGCGACCTCCACCCAGACCAACACAGTTTGAGGCGCTAGACGCATGGATAAGAGCAGCACATGCGAGGAAAAGAGAACGAAGTCAGGAAAGGGTGAAAAAGTCAATCAGGGCGTTTCAAGATGCGCAATGGGACGCATTGGCGAAAAGATGGAGGGCCGAGACCATACAGACTGTTTCCTTTATTAGTAAAGGTGGGAGATGCTCAGAAGAGGGGAGAAGAAGAAGATGATAGTGACACAGATGACAGTTTACTGGAGAGGTTACTAGCAGAGCGTCCACCTCCATACAATCCAAGCTCAGAGGAGGGAAGGAGAGCACTCACAGAGGAAACTGGGGAACCGCAGACAAACCCTAGTGCAGGGATAAAGGGAAGGATGGCAGCAGGAACAGAGGGAATAGGGACACAACCATCGAAGAATACAGAAGCAAGTGGAGTTAATATCGTCACAAGATTACCGGAAGCTCTTACAGTGCCGGTCACAATTGGTCCCATAGTGTCAGTGTATGATCCAGATCAGGCAGAGAACGCGAGCTTAATACGATCAGCAATGGGAGAGAGCACTGGTTCTGGAGGAAATGGTACAGTGAGTGGAACAGGTCACATTTCGAGACCCATAGAATCGAGTACACCTTTGCCAGCCACTGCAGATGCTTCTAGAGGTCAGGTGGAATCAAGAGTAGCGACATCAGGGTCTTTGGCGGATTCACGTTCTGATTTGAGGATGTGGGAACCTCCGGTGAGAGGTCCTCGTGGAAGGATGATGGGAGGAGACATGGCTCAGGGAGTTTCGGGGAGTCAATCTGTCTCACGAAACATAATGGAAGGGAATCAACGTAGAGACCAGAGTAGTGAGAATGGAGAATTAAGTAGTGCATCAAGTCAAGGAACGATTAGAACTGCTATAAGGGCTAAAGTGGTGGACGTGATGAGGTTGAAGGCAGAAGTAGATGAGATAATCAGTGGAAGCTTGCCTTTAGAAAGGATAGAACTTTATGAGCCAGATGAATTGCTGTTTGTGGCAAATGATGTAACTCGTAGGGCAAGGAAAGCGCATGAAAAATTGACGGAATTGGCACAGAGGTATGATGTAGATTTGTCTAAAACAAAAATGTTGCAGGGAAACCACAGGCTAAATTACAGTGATCAGGAACTGGAAGAGAAAAGGGTCATAGGATTGAAGACACATATTCGAGAATTGATTGTAGGGATGCGTGCATGGAGCATGCTTGACAAATGGGAGGAAAGATGGTCAAAGAAGAAGAGCATCAAGAAGAGCATAGGGGAAACACCGCCTCCAGGAGGGGGGACAGTAGGAGTAGAGGCTTACCCTTTGCGAGAAGTACCGAGTGGAGGGTATGTGCATGTACCGTGGAGTAGAGGTGATTTGGCAACGTTTACCAATGATTTTCCTCGGCTGAGGGAAAAACCTGTTGAGTGGTACAAGCAAGTTGACCGATTTGTCAAAATTTCGAAGGTACTGTGTATTGATTTGAATACGCTGTTTGATATTGTAGTACCAAGTGATTTGTGGTCAGCATGTAAAATTGCTGTTGATTGGCCGTCTTCGGAACCAGAACGAGATCCTATTACACATGGTCCTTCACCTGTGGTCATGATAAAGTTCGAGCAGGTAATCACATGGTTGCAGTCGAAAATCTCACCACAAGACATTGATTGGGTTAAGATAGACCGAACTGTTCAGGAGCCAAAGGAAACAGTACATGGTTATTACGAGAGGCTTTTGCAAGCCTTCAAGCAGTACAGCGGGTTAGACACCCTTGACCCAAAGGACATGGGACAGTTCGTTTCCAAATTTGTCTGAGGATTAACCGCTTAACCGCGGCGGCAATTCCGCCGCGGTACAGCGGTTTAGCGGAGTGGGCGGGGCCGCGTCGGCCAACGGACGTGTGCAGCACTACAGAGGTAGTGCTCGCGACGGCCGTTGGCCGACAGAAGCACACAACGGGTTAAGACCAGAAGTTAGCTTTATGATCCAACAGCATCTGATCTGCTGGCAGAATAAATCCGTGGATGAGATTTTACGGTATGCCAGGTACTGTAGTGACGAAGTGGACTCAAAACATAAAAAGCTCAAAGATAAGTTAATGCTGGTCCAAATGCAGAATGCGGAAAAGGGGGATCAAAAACAGTCTAGTGGAGGAACGTTAGGAAGAAGACAGGGAAACAATCAAGGAGGGATCCAGAATACCTCGGGTCAGGGAAAGGGGAAACCCATAGAGCCTAAGACAGGGGTGGATGTTGCCACACTGAAGAAGACTACTGCATGTCATTATTGTCACAAGATCGGGCATTGGAAGCGCGAGTGTAGATCAAATCCAGCTAATCAGGTCCAAGAAGAGAAAGTGGTGCAGGCACCTGAGGTCGTTAATACTGTGACGAGACCCAGGTCCATGCAGGGGGGGACTTTAAGCCCGCAGGTGCAAATTCCCCAACCGCTGAGAATTCCACAGGGAAATCGAACATATCAGCAAATGCCCTTTATTGAGACCTTTGATGAGTTCAATCCAGACCCGTTGCAATGACAGTGCCTGAGGGGGGAGGAAGACTGTACTCTTGGAGCAGTCTTGGAGGTAGACCAGAGGGGACCGTATGTAGAGGCGGATGTTGACGGTCATCCCACCACCTTTTTGGTTGATACTGGTGCTACCCGTTCTACTGTGAGATCTGCAGTAGTTCCCAACCTACCCCTCTCTGGACAATCAATCCAAGTTGTAGGAGTGGCAAATAAGAAAATGACTAATCCATTGACTGAGGCAATACCCGTGAGAATAGGAATGTTTCACGACCGACACCAATTTGTGGTATGTGACTCAAGTCCAGTTTGTTTGTTGGGTCATGATCTCTTGTGTAAATTGAATTGCACCATCTACTGTACACCGAAGGGAGTGGAATTGCAGACTAATGATGACGATGTGGCATTTAAATTGGCAAATCAGAAACTGAGCACAGGGTTGTTTCCTATGTTGACAGTTGAGGAACTCCCACTCGACCTGAGGGACTCTGTCTCTCTGGACGTATGGGATTTCACCGGAGAGGAGATAGGTTTGATCAAAGGGGTTGAGCCAGTTAAAATCCAGGTTAAACCAAATGCTGAGTTCCCGAGAACACCCCAGTACAATCTGTCGCCGGAAACAGTAGCAGGAATCAAGCCTGTGATTGAGTCTATGATCGAACAGGGAATCCTGAAAGAAATAATGGGAAGTCCATGTAACTCACCCATTATGGGATTGCAGAAACCAAGTGGGAAGTACAGAATCGGACAGGACCTGCGAAAGGTCAACACGATTGTAGTTCTATGTTGTCCTGTGGTACCGAATCCATCAGTGATATTGTTCCAGATTCCATGCGAAGCTGAATGGTTCACTGTGATTGATTTATGTCAGGCATTCTTTTCGATACCGTTACATGAGGAGAGCCAATTTTTATTTGCTTTCCGTCTGGAAGATCGTGTGTTAACATGGTGTCGTATCCCACAAGGGTATACAGAGAGTCCATCGATCTTTAACCAGCTTTTGAAGAAGAATCTTGAGAGTCTCGTACTGCCACAGAACTCAGTTATAGTGCAGTATATTGATGACCTCTTGATTGCGTCCGAAACGGAGGATGCTTGCAGGATCGATACTGTTGCTCTACTGAATCATCTAGCAGAGAATGGACACAAGGTGTCCCCAAGCAAGTTACAGTACTGTCTGACTGAGGTTCAGTATTTGGGTCATCGAATCGAGAAAGGCAAGAGAAAGGTGTCACCAGATCGGATTGAGGCGATCATGAATATGACTGTGCCTACCACTCAGAAGGAAGTCAGGATGTTCCTGGGGATGGTTGGGTACTGTCGCCAATGGATCCCAAACTTTTCCTTGAAGGCGAAGCCCTTGCAAAGGCTAACGCACAAGGATGTGAGTGATCGGGTACCATGGGATCACGACTGTCTGATAGCGTTCTTGGAGTTGAGAGAGGGCCTGTGTCATGCTCCAGCTCTAGGATGCCAGATTACAACAAATCCTTTTCATTGTTCTGCCACGAGCGAGAAGGTTGCGCATTGTCAGTCCTTACTCAGTGTCATGGGGGTGTCCATAGACCAGTTGCCTATTTCTCAGCTACTTTAGATCCAGTAGCTTCAGCGTTGCCCGGATGTCTCAAATCCGTTGCTGCAACAGGTGTCAGCATTGAGAGATGTGAGAGCATTGTTATGGGTCATCCACTTACAGTTTTTGTTCCACATTCAGTTGAGCTCCTGATGACGAGGACTAAGACACAGCACCTAACGAACAACAGACTCACACGCTATGAGCAGGTTATACTTGCCTCGGAGAATGTGACTCTGAAAAGGTGTTCTGTGATAAATCCTGCTACTTTGATGCCTTTGCCAAATGCTAATGATGAAGATTGTGAGGACCATGAATGTCTTGATGTGACTGAACTTTGCACCAAACCAAAACCTGACATTGTCGTTGAACCTCTGCCTGAGTCTGATGAAATCTTTTTTGTAGACGGTTCATGCTTAAGAGACAATGTGGGTCATTTGAGAGCAGCCTTTGCTGTCTGTACCATCTCTGGAGTTGTGGAAGCTGCTTACTTACAGGGAGTATACTCCGCACAAGTGGCTGAAATCATTGCTTTGACTCGTGCCTGTTTGATTGCTGATCAAATCCGAATCACCATCTACACCGACAGCCAGTATGGGTTCGGTGTGGTTCATGATTTCGGACAGCTATGGTCACAGAGAGGATTTTTAACGTCATCAGGATCTCCTATCAGAAACGGGAATATGTGAGACAACTGTTGGAAGCTTTGCAGCAACCACGAGAAATAGCTGTGGTAAAATGTGTAGCCCACGGGAGGAGGAATGATTTTGTGTCTTTGGGAAACCGATATGCAGATGAAGTTGCACGTTTTTGTGCTGAACAAGGGTGCATTTTCACAGGAGATTATACTGGAGAGAGCCCAGAAAGAACCGAGCTCAGCATGATGTTAGCCATGGCAGACACCTGGGATGAGCTCAAGCGTCTGCAGGGAGAAGTTCCAGAACAGGAAGAGGCTGCTTGGACTAGAGCAGGATGAGAGAGAAGAGATGATGGTATTTGGGTTTCTAATGATGGTCGAGCAGTGTTACCAGATGACTTACTGAACCCTTTGGCAAGACAGATTCATGGAGCAGTGCACATTGGAAGGGATGCTATGGTGCGTGTGTTCAGACAAACGTGGTATAATCCACGGTTCCGTGCGTTTGCTGAAGCGGTGTGTCACAGGTGTGTTACGTGTCAGCAGATGAATGCTGGAAAGAAAACTGTGGTTGCATTGAGTCACATTGGGAGGTCTGGAGGGCCTTTCAATAGAATTCAGCTTGATTTCATAGAAATGCCTAGGTGCAATGGCTTGAGGTACATTTTGGTTGTGGTGTATGTTTTCTCACGGTGGGTGGAAGCGTATCCAACCAGGAGATGTGATAGCCTCACAGTAGCAAAACTGTTGCTTAGGAGCTGATACCACAGTTCGGTTTTCCAACTTCATTGGAGTCGGATAGAGGAACACACTTCCACAGCGAAATTATGAGGTTGCTTTGTGCCGCTTTACATGTTGATCAAAGACTGCATTGTAGCTATCGACCAGAGGCTTCTGGTATTGTGGAACAGATTAACAGGACTCTAAAAATGAGGATGGCAAAAGTGTGTTCGTCCACGTCTCTGAAATGGCCTGATGCATTGCCGCTGGTGTTGATGAGTGTTCGTAGTACTCCTGATAGGAGAACTGGCCTTTCAACACATGAGATCCTGATGGGGAGGGTGATGCGGTTACCAGCAGTGCCATCTACAGCCTTGATAAACATCACAGATGATTTGATCCTTGATTATTGCAGAGGACTGGCTGACGTGGTCCGTTCTGTGTCTCACCAGGTTGAAGCTGCAACTGCCCCGACCTCGAGGGACCTCTGCCACGACCTGTGTCTGGGTGATTGGGTTCTAGTTTGCAAGCATGTGAGGAAGAGTCGCCATGACGCCAGTTGGAGAGGCCCTTACCAGGTGATTCTGGTAACGAATACAGCAGTGAAGTGCGGAGGCTTGCCAAACTGGATTCATGCCACCCATACTCCCACAATTTCAGAACGCTTGGAAGAAACAGCTCCTCTCATAGAAGAAAATCCAGCTGTGGCAGCAAGGCCACTCGAGAGGACAAGCCAAGCTGTGAGGGTTGCTGACGAAGCTGGTTGCCCACCAGAGCAAGCTGAGGGGGTCACACTACACAAGACCCAGGTATTGACTCTGAGGGAGAAGGTAACGTTGCGAGTGGTATAGAGTCAAACTCAGCTGAAGGAATTGGTGCGCAAGGTGGTCGGGGGCAAAGAAGAGGTGCTGAACTTGCAGAAGAATTGTGGCCTGGGAGACAAGGGAGGCTGAATCTGAGACTAGCTCCTGAGAGAGATCTTGCTCCTGTGTCGGAGACATCCGAATCAGATCTGAGTGACTCAGAGCAAGCTCAAGAAGGCCCGAGAAGGTCAAGGAGAGTAAGGGTGCCTTGCCAGAGATACGCTGCCCCGGAGTGGACTTACATGGTCACTGATGCCAGGAGTAGTGGGGACTGGGAGACTGAGGTCTTCACAAGTGGTCAGCAGAACACCCGAGTTGAAGATTGATGTGGGACTGATAGTTCCTGGATTGGAAATAGTAGGAGTGCTAACAGTGACTGTTCCGAGCCCTCCGATATTGAGCAGAGTGCGAGTTCTGATTCTTCAGGAACTGTCCTTTCCAGCCTTTGGATATCAGCCACCAGCTCAGGAGATTGCAGCTGTTCGTCTTGAAATTTTACAGCGTGTACTCATTGAGATTGGTTCTGAACTTATAAGGGACTGTGATTGAACTGTGAACTGTAAATAAGAGTTTAAGAAGATAACCTAGGCCCGAGTGGAAGAAGAATACATTTAGAGTTTCATATAGAAGAAGAAAGAGGGCTAAGGAAGTCTTTTTGGACTGTGTAAATAAATCCAGAGCAACAAACTGTGAAAGAATTTCCAGAATTTCCATGAACTGTGTTTGAACTGTTTGAACGGCAATTTGAGGTGAAGAAAAGAGACTTTTAGTGCATCCTCTTGCTGAACTAAACCGACAAGCTAAAGATGGAGTCTGGAAGTTCGAACCGTAGGTCTAAGTGTGTCATAGGTACGCTCATAGTAGGGGTGATAGTTATAATAGCAGTAGTTATTATTGCATCTGTAAAGAATTTCACATGATGCAGAAGTTGAGGGAGTGGGAGTGCAAGGGACATCCACACCTATTACTTCTAGCGCAAAAGAGGGTATTGTAGGAGCTGAAAAGGCTATGCTAGATCAAGCTAGTCGTATGTAGATTTGTCTAGAGGTGATTATACGCTTAATGCCTATGCGAAGCTGCTATATGAGTATGTAAATATGATGGATGTGAGAGATTGTTATGTGTGTATGCAGTTGCCTGCGTCCGTAGAGGAAGGTATTCGTTATCATCATCTCCCTTTGACATATGGTATTACATGTAGTTTATTGCTTAGTATGTTTTATGGTAAAGGTCATTACGAATATTATTTTTCTAATTACGATGCAGTACTTTCAGAGGTTCCGGGTTTATAAGCATTTGAACAAGTACGATTATTATAAGCAGGAAGATCGAGTGGGGAAGTATTTCATACCTACTGTAACTTTAGATACTGCTTATGCACATCGTCACAATTTAACATGTTCATTAACAGATGTAGAGAAGAAATTTGTAGATCAAGTAGAGGATAGACATAGACAATTAACAGCAAGTCGTAACAATAGAGAAGGGAAGGTTGAGTGGACCAAGGAGGAGGAGTTAGCACACAAGGCGAAAGGGAGTAGTGGTCCAATAGCGTTGGATTTTGAGCAGAGAGGGAAGTTGTGTGTGAGACAAGTCCAGACCTATTATGATAAAGTTTTTGTGGGACAGAGTGTGTGTGATCATATCTTCACTGTTGAGGCTACAGCAAAGAAGTTCTTGCAGGATGCGATACAAGTGGTCCCGAATGTGTATTTTGTGTGCGGGAAGAATGCATATGTGCGATTACCATTGAATTGGTATGGTACGTGCTACGTAGCAGAGGTGTTCCCGAAAATGTATCATGTTGAAGATTTAGGACATTTGGGAAGTGGATTACACCATAGAGAGAAACGAGGTGCAAGTGCAGGAGAGATTGTAGGGGATGTCTTTGGAGCACTGATACCAGGTTTAGGAGTGGCGTTGAATGATGTTAAGATCAGGAAGTTGTCAACTATTGTGGACAAGTTGTCAGCAAACACAGCTCAGTCGTTGTTGCTTGTGGATGGAGAGATGGTGTCGATAAGGGCTATGGTGATGCAGAACCGTCTTGCTTTAGATGTTTTGCTGGCAAAAGAGGGCGGAGTCTGTAAAATGCTGAGAGTTCAACAGTGCTGTACTTATATACCGGACAACAGCAAAGATCTGAAGAAGTATATAAGTAATATCACTGAGATCCATCATGAGGTGCATAATCTAGCTACAGAAGGAGTTTGGGACAATGTGGGAAAAGGGTTTGGTAAGGTAGGAAGTTGGTTTGCATCCCTTGGAAAGGGAATTCTTGGTTACATCTTGAAGCCTATCATCATAGTAGTGGTCTGTGGTATTGTTTTGTGGGGACTGATGAGGGCTTATAGGTGGCATAAGGCGAATCGAGTTGAGAGATCTCTTAGAGAGCAAGAGCAAAGGATGGAGAGACTACAGGACAGTCATTATGAAAATATCAAGAGCCTAGAGAGGTTCCGACAGGGAAGAGTGGCTACAAGCTCTGTTTAGGTCGCTTCTTTCTCCAGGGAGTGTGATTGTTATGATGACACTTGTCATCAGAGGGGGGAACTGATGGAGCGCGATGGTGCTCTAAAAATTGTAGGGGTGCATCATAATCATGGATAGTCCACACCCGCATATATTTCTGTGTTGTATTAACATTTGGTCATTAGGAATGTGATGTAATAATGATTTGTAAGTGAAACAATAGAAAATGTTTCGTGCCATGCAAAAGAAACGAAATGACATTTACGTTTGGAAAAGAGTAACCTTTAGCGTATTGCAATTGCCTAACGAAAAGCCTATGTGTATTGTAATGCATTTTGATTTAAACGTGCATGATGTTAGAGTCTGCACGTGGAGATGGTTAATTGTGTTTAAAGTGTAATAATTGTAGATGCTTGCAAAGCAAAGTTCTATTAATCTGTGTGTATAATTTGATGTTTAAAGGCCTAAATGAAATGTTCACGTTGTGTAATTGAAGGCCTATTCGTTTATTCTTATGTTGGCTGATTTGTGTAGGCCTGAAAATGTAATTTCCCTGGTAAGCTCTCGCATTTGGAGGTAGTCAGCGAATTTCATGTACATGCAAGGTTGTTCTGTTCTCATGTTTTCCGTTGCAGGTGGAAAAAGCTGCCTTTGTTAAGTTAAACTAACGCCTTTGTTTTAGGAGTTAGGCATGGGGGAGAAGTGATACTTTGTAAACGGAATGTCGATAATTGGGAGCTGGTGTTCTTTCTCCCTGAGGAGGCCTGGGAATCAAGGTCTTCAAGCCGAACTTGGATGGAGCGAGGAAGACGGTGGAAATTTACCCATGAGAAATGTCTAGTGAGATGGGGTGATCTGTGGGCGTGTTTTACATCTGTGCATTTTGTATTAGGAACAGTGTCCCGAGGGTTGAGTCAGGAGAAGAAGGATGAGAGAGGAGAAGAAGGGTGTTAGGAGAAGGGGTAAAGAGATCGACCCATACAACGTGAATGTACTTCTTAGGAAGTCTTCACGAGCTGACACCTTTAATTGCTCTTGCCTGGGAAATGCTAAGTAGGGATGTCACTTTAGAGATAGAGTAGGGATAGTCTAATGCTCTTTACTTTTCAGCCGCAGATGAAGTCTGACTTAGACGTTGGGGCAGTCCTTGCCAGTGTTCTGTTTTTGGAACTTTTCATTCTCTTCATGATCTATAATATTAGGCTCACTCGCAGGTATGGCTTTGTATTAGTTCCTATGTACTTTTACAACCTCGTCCTGAGGTGCTTGTACGTTCAGTTGTTTTTGGCATTGTAATAAGCCCACTAAACTGGAATTCGGAGTCTGTAATCTTTTGAGTCGTAGTCATCGGAATAAGTTGGATTCCCTAAATTGAATGATTTCTACCCTTTATACTTCTCAGCAGGTAACAAAAGATCCATTGACCTAGGGTTCCTAGTTAAATTCTGGTAGCGGAACCTGGCCTTATCATAATCAAAGATGTGCCAACGTCTGCCTTTTTCCTTTCTTTGTTTCCTGAACGTGTTAAGCTCTTGTGAGAGGCACAGTGGCATTATTGTCAGCCACAGCCCAGCAGAATTGGCAGCTGAAAAGGATTGGGGAAGTTATCCAGGCGACCTTTTGCGCATTTTTCTGCAGCTGACATTAGATACATCTAAAGAAAATACAAGATTTTGGGATATTTTGCGACAGTGCAATCACTACCTTACTTTAATGAGTACATTTCGCTTAAAGAGTTTCTGTACACATAGCTGCAACGGCCTCGAGGAAATGCAGATCTAAACTTTCCGATTCTACTCCTGTCTAAGATTTGATGCCTCAATATGAACGAGTGTCGGCTAGTAGATTACTTTAGTGTGAGCTTGAATAGCAGTGAAGAATAAAGTTTGGAAAAATGCTAACGGAGAGTACATTAGCTTCAAAGTAATGTTAATTAATGGAAATAAAGGAAAGGTGCTGTCATCCACAAAAACAGAGCAAGCAGAGAATATCTGGTGGCTAAAGAAAACTGAATGAAAACTGGGAGGCTCCTTCAGATCTCTTAATGTCTCAAATCAAGTTCTTGAAATGAAGGGTCAGGAACATCTGGAAGAATAGGTGGCTTAAACACCAGTCACAATACCAGGATGCCATGTTGGACCCCAGACTGGAAGTAATACAGGATGCAACCCTGGAAGGTAGTTATCATGCTAGGAAAGATAACAGATTGTCGTGTAGTTCCTATATTACCTATTCAGGATCTGCGCGTTCGGATAACATAAACTGTGGGATTGGTGGCGGACGGATTCCGTGCACCCCCACCGGATACGGTAGCCTGTCTGTATTAGCTAGCTCACAGTGCCACTAGAGTCTCCTCTTATCGGGGAGAGAATAGTTCTTTGCAACCTCAGAACATGACAACCCTGATCCCTCAGAATCGTGGAAACAATATACTACCTTTCGCTCAGTCACTCGTGCTTACTTATTTTGTCTCAGAGAGATACACAGAATAAACAGGCTGGGCGTTTCAATAAGTATTTATTAAACAGTTGTTATTCCAGTGTATAAGAGACAAGCTGCAACAACCATTAGGCAGTAGCAGAGATATATGATTAGCAATACTACAAAAGTAAAAGGATGGTATAGTTCTACCATCTTGCAGAAATCATGAATATATATATGTACATAAAACACATTATAAAAAGTGCGTACTCCTACGATGCCTCCCTAACTAGATGTACCTAAATGTACCTAGGATCTATGTAGGTGTTATGCCAAGAATCCCTCTAGGATCTAGTCCACCCCATTACCTGAGAGTTTAGAGAATGTGGGACCCCGTCTTGGTCTCGAGTTGGACACCCCGCGAGGGATGTTAGACCACTGCTAGCTGGAGCGTCTGCATGCAGGAACCTCAGCGTCTCTGGTCAGTGTGTCAGCCGGGAAGTCACTGTCTCCTCTAGCTTCCTAAGCAAGATGTGTTGTATATATACCCATAGGTCTCCCGAGGGGTCCTACCTTGCTGTGTTACTGTGTCGGCCTAAAGGATGACGTCGGGCCTGAACTCTATACAGAGATATTATACAGGAGATGGTAATCCTACTGTTAGTCCTGCTGTGCTTCCAAGAAGCTTCATGCATAATGTATGAGAATCGAACCAGGGAAAAACCTGCGTTCTGGATGCAGTGTCATATCTAGGTAAAAGGTCAGTGCCTAAGAACCGTTATGTATGTAATGTAGGGAAGGATGTAGGTGAAAGGTTGCGATGTTACCTGCGCCTATATAGGGTACCTATATGGAATACAACAAGATGGAATGCCATACTTGGTGCCAGTCATGATGCCAGGTGCATTCTAGATGGGATGCCACACAAGACACCACTTAGGATGCCAAGCAGGGTTTCACTCAGAATGCCTGCCTTGATGAAGATCAAGACATGTATGATAATGTTTGGCTTAGTCAAAGAGGTATGCCAATTAACTTCAATTATTTTATTCAGGTTATTTCAAACAGCAAAGACAAGTCAATCATTTTGGTTTCCACTCTTTCATTTTTCTCCTCCAAAGCACATATAGCCTAGAACCATCAGTCACTAGCGGTGCACAAGGATATTGTGACATATAGGGTGACTACCTCAGTCCAGTTCACTTTAGACACTGTTTCCTGTTCTGGAATTCTTTGTGCTAACCAAATGCTTTCTGGATGTAGTAGTCTGGTTTTGCTTCCAATTGAACAAATGAAATGAATGAATGAAATGAAATGAATGAATGAATGAAAATGGCACTTATATAGCGCATGGCTACCCGGGGGCCTCCCAGCGCTTGGCTAGACCAGTAACCATTAGCAGGAACACTCAGGGAAATAGCAAAGTTTTTAGTTGCCTTCGGAAGGCAAGGTGGCTGGGTTCCCTGCGTAAATGAAGTGGTAGAGCGTTCCAAAGTTTGGCCGCGTTGAGTGAAAAAAGACGGCCGCCACTTCTCGCCCTCTTGATCCTTGGGACCTTCACCAAGTGGAGTTCATCCGAGCGCAATTCCCTGGTGGCCTTGTAGCGGCGAAACATTTTCGAGATTAAGGAAGACCCGTTCCTTGCAGAGACTTATGGACAATACAGAGGGCCTTAAAGCTGATTCTTTCCTTCACTGGGAGCCAGTGGAGGGCACATAGGGCCGGTTTCGCAGAGAGGCGATTCGATATTCCAAATAGTAGTCTGGCCGCGCAGTTTTGGACCGCTTGCAGCTTCATGATTACTGCCAGTGGGGCCCCTAAGTAGAGTGCATTTCCATAGTCTATTTTAGACAATATCAAGGATTGGACTAATATCTTTTTGGCTTGGGAAGGGAGAAGAGGAAGCACTTTGCGGGCCATTCTAAGCAGTCCATAACAAGTTGCCACCGTCTTCCTGGCTTGCACCTTAAAAGTCAAATTCTGGTCTAGCCAGATACCCAGGCTCTTTATCTCGCTCCTGGGCGTTGGGACTGGTCCCATACATGCTGGCCACATGGTACTCAATGAAACATTGGAAGGATTACCCAGGATCATAATCTCTGTTTTGTTTCCATTGAGTTTAAGGTGGGACGCCCCCATCCATTTAGAGACTTCCTCCAGGCATGAGTGGAGGTCTTGGGATAGCTGCTTGGCTTGATTAAGCGCGGCGACCAATTGAGTGTCGTCGGCGTAAGTCACCATATGGATTCCAAAGGGGGCTACAATATCCGCCAGTGGGGCCATATACACATTAAAAAGGGTCGGGCTAAGAGAGGATCCCTGAGGTACTCCACAATGCAGAGGCATCGATTTAGAAGTCATCTCACCTTCAAATATCTGGAAGGATCTATCTTCCAGGAAAGAGCGCAGCCACTTCAGTGCAGTGTCGGTGACTCCCGACTTCCTAAGGCGGTGAATCAAAATACGGTGATTCACTGTGTCAAATGCTGCGCTCAAATCGAGGCGTATGATGACAGATGCCCCTCCTGAGTCCAGAATCTTTCTACTTTCTTCAACTACTGCTAACAAGGCAGTTTCCGTGCCCTGTCGAGGTCGAAATCCCATTTGGGAAGGGTGGAGCAGATTGTTGGATTCGATAAAATTGGAGAGGGTAAGATTGACATACTTTTCAGCGAGCTTGGCCATCCCGGGAAGCAAGGAAATAGGGCGGTAGTTACCCAAGTCTCCTGGATCCAGGTTGGGTTTCTTCAAGAGTGTCTTTACCATAGCTCTTTTCCAATTACAGGGAACTATTCCTGTACTTAATGATGCATTAATTACATCTGTAATAACAGGGGGAATTATCGGAGCAACCCTTACCAAAACGTTCATAGGAGCAGGATCCCTAGGAGACCCACTTTTCACCGAGGAAAGCAGAGTCAAAAGAGTTTCCTGGGTGATTAGTGGAAAGGTTTCCAGCAATGGTCTAGTTGACAGGACACCTTGATCTGACTCCTCACCTAGTAGGTCATATTTATCATCAATTTGAGGCAGGCATTTAAGAATGTTCTCTATTTTAGTAGTGAAGAAATCCGCTTGTTTGTTACAACGTTGTCCGGAAATATCAGGGGTCACGGACGGGGCAGGAGTTTTGAGGAGCTTCTTTATAATAATAAAAGTTTCTCTAGGGAATTTCCAGCCGACAAAATGTTTTCCTCAAAGTAGGAGGTCTGAGCCTGTTTAATACCTGCTTTGTAAGTATCAATGGCTCTCCGATATTCCAGTTTTTTGCTTGGTGAATAATCTTTCCTCCAACTTCGTTCCAGAACCTTGCATCGCTGTTTAAGAATGCGTAATTTGGGGGAGTACCAGGGGGATTTATGCGAACCCTCTGTCTTTTTCATCAAAATTTTAGGGAGGACTGTATTCAACGAGTTATCTATCCAATTGCAAAAGTCGTCATTGGCTACACCTGGGCTGGAATTCGGCTTGGGTCTGGTTTTTCCAGTTCATGAGCCCAGCTGTCCGTGGAAAGCTTGGACCAGGGCCGTTTCATAGTTAATGAAGGTTGTGCACAGGGAGCGATGACCCGAGGGCTCCAGGATAGGGGAATAAGAAAATGATCAGACCATGGGACAGGGATAGGGCATCCCCTTTTAGGTTCTCCAAATTCGAGAACACGGAATCCAGGCAGTTCCCTTTAACATGGGTGGCTTGCGTGACCTTTTGCGATAGCTGCAAAGCCGTAAGATCCCGCGCAAGTTCTAGCGCCGTCACTGCCTCCAAATCATCAAAATGTAAGTTAAAATCTCCAAGGAGAGTAAAATTAGCTGCCGTACTGGCAGAATTGATAACTGTTTCAAGCAGGGATTTACAAAAGGAGCCCATCGCACTAGGGGCCGGTAAATCAGAATGCCTGTAAATGAAAGAAGTGGGGTAAATTCTAATGAAAAGTGAACATTCTCACAATCCAGAAGTGGGCTTCCTAGCATGCGGCATGTAAGGTGGTCTTTATAAACAATAGCTATCCCACCACCCCTGCCTGTTGACCTGTCCACTCTCTGTATCTGGTACCCCTGAGGGAGCGCTTGGATAATGTCAGGTTCCGAGCTGGGATTCAGCCATGTTTCTGATAAAAACAGGACCTCTGGGTCATAATCCTTTAGAAGTATAGAGATCTCTGTAGTATGCTTGGGCAGGGAGCGACAGTTTAATAAGAGAAGTTTAAAGGTCCTAGTAGATACGGGGGGCTTAGTGATCCTAATTATCTGAGAGGAGAGGGTAAACGAGCAATGAGGACACTTTTCCATGGATTTTCCACAAGCGATCTGATGATAGCAAGTAGTTCCTAAGCCACTATTTAAAATCAGATTAACACACCTCAAAACAATATTTTGTGGGTGAGAAGTCATTTTCTGTAAAGACCTGAAGCGAGATGGTCACAGTATATGTGAGTATATGTGAGTGAATATTATTAGAGTTTACATACTTTTCAGAGTTTCCCAGTTTCCTTTCACCTACACCAGAGCATAGTGTTTCTTTTGTAAGTGTTAGTTCATACTGAGCATGCTGGTAATTTTGCAAGCATTTTGTACACGTGCTTTTCCATAAGAGGGACTCATCACCAGCATTCCCTGTGATTTTTCTCTGTGCTGCAATTAAATGATTGTGTGTTCTCCATACTTAAGGATCTTGAGAATGTAGACTGACTTCTGGGTGCTCATTAACGACCACGCAGGTTGCTACCTATAATGACGTACCCTCATCACATACCACTACTACTACCTCTGATGCAGCGGGTGAGCATAGGAGGCTAGTACTACATCAATCAATTACCCCTAATGAGGGCACACTATCGCATTCAGCCCTTGCCAACCCAGGGCCCACGTAGGGGGATATGAATAATACTGGAGTTAGGAGAAATTAGTCACTTAAAATACTAAGCTGGAATGTAGCTGGTCTCAGGTCAAAGATCAATTTATCGGATTGGATACATTTTATTAAGGGTTATGATATTATCCTATTCCAAGAAACAGGGGACACACTGTCCATATTTGTTGATGGGTAGCAATGCTTTAGCACCCCCGCCACTCCATCACGTAGTGGGTATGCTTCGGAGGGCTGGATATCTGGATAAGCACTGCTATAGGGGGGTACATCAAAACCATTGAGACCCATAACAGCAGTTTCCAAACCTTAGTTGTTAAAACTGTTCTTAGCCTGTACATTGTGAATTTTTATAATAATGATTTTTCTGGCATACCAAATTCTCAATTTCCTCGACTATTTAAATTTATCTCCAAACTAGCGGATAACTTACCACTTTCAGGTCAAACAATGTATCTTTGCTTGGTTGGAGATTTCAATGTGAGACTGCCTAACAATTTTGCTGCTTCAAATTTAGTGCCATACCCCCCACCAATATTGATCCAAGTAGTGAGGTACTAATTTTTATTACTTGCCCCACTTGATTTGGCAAACGCACTGGCCATTAAAGGTTTGTCTAGTAGGGAAGTTCCTACGTTTAGGGGCAGTGGGAGCCGCTCAATAATAGACCATATTTTTATCACCCGTAATCTAGAGGATTTACTTCTACATTGCATGGTTTTTCCCTCTAGTGACAGTGACCATAATCCCATTTAAATTATGCTATTAGCTCACCATAAAGAAAAGCTCAGGAGGGACATTGGGGCCTGTAATTTGCAACTGTGTGTCTTTTACTGATAATTTGAGGCTGGTGTGAAGGATGTAAGACCCCGTCCAATTCTTTAATGTAATAATTGTGGAAAATCAGGAGTTGGTGACTCTGTGTTTATTGGAGGATGCCCACGGCTCTCAGGTGGTGGGGGCCTTCATCAATCTCTGTTCTGAGATCAGGAAGGCTCTCTTGAAACCCATACGGTTCACACCTGATATCCCAAGATGGTTACATTTTGAATGCTCAGCAGCAAACAGGGCACTCTGCAAAGCCCTGGTTTCTAAATCCAGGGACTCAGTATTGGTGGCCTTCCTGCGTAAACGATATTAAAAAAATCACCACTAAACAATGACAGGAGTTAGTTGTATCACACTGGGAGATGCTACTCCAGGCATCACAGTTGGGCAATAGAAAATCATTGTTGTCCACTGTATCTGAACTGAAGCGTAATATCAGGGCTTCCAGCACTATTTCATGTCATATCATTAGTAATATCTAGGAGGAACAATTTGGTAAAATACATGCAGCACCATCATCCCCTGGCACCTTTTCTTTAGATCTTTGCCTTGTGTCATGCTTTCAGACAACATTAATCGAAGTTGAGGAAGCCATTAATCAAAGCATCAGCCCGGGTTCCCATCGATTTGATAAAAAGTAATGTTAACTTTTGGGCTCCCCTTCTTACGCATGGCTATAATAGTTCACCCAATCACCTCTGCCTAGTACATGGGCTTCATCCATTGTGGTACCTATTTTTAAAAAAGGGGACCGCTGACTCCCAGGTTGCTTCCGGCTGATATCGCTAATTGATACTACCACCAAAATACTGGGTATAATTATTCACAATAGGATCATGGACTGGGTGCATGATGAGTCAGTGTTACACCAATCCCAAATGGGTTTAGGCATTAAGCAGGAAAAATTGAACAGTGCCTCAGTTTAAACCTGGTCCTTGGAAAATATACAGTGGTTAAACAATCCCCCTTCTATTTAGCATTCATGGACCTATCATCGGCCTTTGATTGTGTGAACAGGGTTAAATTGTGGCACATGCTTTTTGCACGAGGCCTGGATGCAGTGTTAGTCCATTTCCTCGCCAACTTACATGAGGGCATGAGGGCAAGGGTCTGTATTAACACACAGGGGGAGGTGTCCGAAGACATAGGCATTCATTGTGGAGTGAGTCAGGGATGTGTGATGACCCCCTCTTATTTATTCTTTATAATAACAACCTTAATTGCTTTTTAGCATGTGCCACTTTAGATGTACCCATTATTAAAGGCAAGTCTCTCCCAAAACTAGTGTACGCGGTGCTCATGGCATGCACCCCTAGAGCAGTGCATCAGTTAATACATGCATTTGTTGATTTCATGGCCTCTTTAGTTCTATAGACCAATTTTGCTAAGTCCCATATAAAGCCTTGTGGGCCCAAGTGTAGACCCCTTTCAATTATGACAATTGGTATCAATTCTTTGAGCAGTACTAACACGTTTCCATACCTAGGCATAACTTTTTCTGCCCATGGGTCTTGGTCTCCCAACATTGTGCACCATTCCACTAAAGTCTCTATGGCCAATGGGTCACTATGTATCCTCCCACAGCTTTCAGGAGGTGGTTCTCTTGCTCCGCTGTTACAAATATACAAGTCTCAATGCTTGCCAATGCCATGTATGGAGCCGAGGTGTGGGAGAACTGTAACTGCACGGCCATCCAATGGGAATGGGAAGAAAATAGATTTTGTAGCAAGCTTTTATCTGTTTCCTTGTCTGCTTCACATTTTATTTGCCACAAAGAAATTAGACTCTCCTATATAGGAGATCTGATTAGGGTGCGGCCTGTCTTACTATGGCTTTCAATCTGGAGCAATCCTGAGGCTGCCCTAACAAGAGAAATAATAATGGACTGCCTCTCCTTAGACAGAGTGTCACTCATTCCATGGATCGCATGCGTGAACACTGAATATTTTAAAATTGGGATGCAATCTATTTTTATGGATCCATCATTATGTGTCAATATAAGTGAGAAGAGTATGGCCAATGCATTTTTTAACACTGAGGAATTTCGGCGACTAAGGGACTTGGAGGGGTAGCCCAATGCGATTGGGTACCTTAATTTGAGCAAATCTGACTGTGCCACCAACTATATCTGGGGTGCCTGTAGCCGTTGGGAACGTTCCCTGCTATTTCGTTTTAGACCAGACACTATGAAATATTTGCTCTGTTTTATCCTGAGCTTTACACAAAACCTTGGAGCCAAGCTCTGTCCCTATGATGATGCATCTGGAAAATCAATGCTCCTTTTTTTGTGAATTTTTTGTACGTTATACCAAATTCTTTTTAACCCCATTTTTTAAAAATGTATTGCTGTAACATTGGCCAATGCAGACCTGCTTTTAGATTTTTATTACTTTTATTCAATCAGAATGCTATTTTACACGTTGGGTCCTTTTTAAAATCTGCTGTACAAGCATGCAGGTCTATGCCGTCCTAAATTCATTGGTGCTATTACTGTTTCTTGCATTTTTTTCCCGCAATTTTACTTAGGGGGGGGGCTGCCCAAAACGGGCATGCCAATGCCCCAACCCCCACCCCACCAAAATTACAGCCTTTCTGCTACCCCGGGGGGGTAAAAAGCCCACTAGACGCCTCGGATTTATTTTGGACAATTGAAATTAGGGTGGGGGCTGCCCATAACGGGCATGTCAATGCCCCCACCCCCAAAATAATACAGTCTTTCTGCCTCCACAGGGGCAGAAAGCCCACTAGATGCCAGGGATTCTTTGGCAATTTTACTTAGGTGGGGCTGCACAAATGGGCATGCCAATGCCCTCACCTCCCACCAAAATTACAGCCTTTCTGCCCCCTGGGGGCAGATGGGGGCAGTAGCCACAATCTGCCACCCCCGGGGGTAAAAAGCCCACTAGACGCATCAGGATTTATATTGGGCAATTGAAATTAGGGTGGGGGCTGCCCAAAACGGGCATGTCAATGCCCCCATCCCCCCAAAAAAATTAGTTTTTCTGCCCCCGGGTGGGGCTGCCCAAAATGGGCATGACAATACCTCCTCACCCCCAAGAAATTCCAGTCTCTTCTGCACTCCGGGGGCAGAAAGCGCACTAAGCGCTCAGTGATTACGCTGGCTTTTTATGCATGGGGGTAGGGGCTGCCCAGAATGGGCATACCAATGCTCCCACCCCAAATAAAATAGCCACAGTCTTTCTGCCCCTCTGGGGCTCACATATCGGGCAAACTCCCCCACATTCCCCCAGGGCGTCAGAAAGCTTACAAGACACAGACTTATTTTTAGCAATGTGCCTTCCTGTGGATTTTGAGCCCTAGCGCAGCCGGCACATGAGGAAATCCCAGCAAACCTGTACATTTTTTAAAACTAGACACCATGGGGAATCCAGGATGGGGTGACTTGTGTGCCTCTCACCAGGTTTCTGTTACCCAGAATCCCTTGCAAACCTCAAACTTTGTAAAAACACATTTTCCTCACAATTCTGTTGTGGAAAGTTCTGGAATCTGCGTGGATCCACAAATCTCCTTCTCACACAGCATTCTCCAGGTCTCCCGATACAAATGGTAGCCTCACTCGCGCAGGTGGATCAAGTGCCCGCTACAGACAAGGGCCCAAAACCTAGTGAGGCGACATCAAAATTACCTATCACAAACCAACCTGGCTTTCAGGGGGTCCCATGAGTTTTGGCCCCGGGCTCAGGCGGCCATCTAGGGAAACCTACCAAACCCACATATTTCTGAGAATTGGACACCCGGAGGATTCCAGGGAGGTATGGCTTGCGTGGATCTTCCAATGCTTATCTCAGAATCCCTGCAAACCTCAAGTTTAGCTGAAAAATCATCTTTCCATACGATTATTTGCGTGGAAAGTTGTAGTATCACTGGCTGACAAAATTTCCCACACCACAGCGTTTCCCAGTCTCCGATAAAGGTGACGCTCACCGTGTGGAGTAGCCCGTACGTCGTGACAGGCAGGGCCCAAAGCATTGCGAGATCAAAACTGCCTCACAAAACGACCTGGTTTTGCAGAGAGTCACCGGGTTTTGCTCAGCTCGGGGCCAGCTAGAAACCATAGACTCCACTACTCTCTGAAAGCTGCACCAGGCATTCCAGGGAGGTTTGCTTACGTGGATCTCAACGTTTCACTCAGAATCCCCTGCAAACCCAAGAATGTGGCTGGAGAAAATCACTTTTTCCCACATTTTGTGTGGGAAAGTTGCAGATCACCGTGGCTGACACAATCTCCTACCACCCTGCATTCTCAGTCTCCGATAAATGGTGCCTCACTGTAGGAGGCCTCAGGTACCTGCGTGACAGACAAGGGCCCAAAACGCATTGAGGCTTACATCAAAATTGCCTATCATAAGGCTGACCTGGCTTTTGCAGGGGGTCACCTGGGTGTTACTGGCCGTGTCAGCTAGGGAAATCCCACCAAACTCCACACATTTCTGGAAACTAGACACCCGGGGATTTTAGGGAGGTATGGTTTGCGTGGGGATCCCCCAACTTTGTCTTGCATCGCATGCAACCTCAGCCTCTAGCTGGAAAATCACTCTTCCACAAATTCTTCGTGTGGAAAGATGTGGCATCACGGGCTGACACAAATTTCCTACCACCCAGCATTCCCCCAGGTCTCCCCGATAGAAATGGTGCTCATTTGTGGGAGGCCCAAGTACTCGCTGACAGGCAAGGGCCCAAAGCTGTATTGAGGCATACATCAAAATTGCTCTATCACAAAACGACCTTGTTGTGCGAGGTCACCTGGGCATTTGGCCCGTGCGTCGGCGCGGCCACCTAGGGAAACCTACACAGCCACACATTTCTGAAAACTAGACACTCTGAGGATTCCAGGGAGGTATGGCTTGCGTGGATCCTCTAACCTTTTTCTTACCCAGAATCCTGCAAACCTGAAATTTTGCTGAAAAATCACTTTTTCCACACATTTTTGTGTGTGGGGAAAGTTGTGGCATCATCGAGTTGACACTAAATTTCCTACCACTCCAGTGTTCCCCCAGGTCTCCCGATAAAAATGGAGCCTCACTCATGTGGGAGGCCCAAGTACCCGCGACAGGCAAGGGCCCAAACCTATTGAGGCGGCATCAAAATTGCCTATCACAAAATGTTTTGGGCCCTTGCCTGTCGCAGGGTACTTCGGGCCTCCCACAAGAGTGAGGCACCACTTTCATCGGGAGACCTGGGGGAACGCTGGGTGGTAGGAAATTTGTGTCAGCCCGGTGATGCCACAACTTTCCCACACAAAAATGTGTGGAAAAAGTGATTTGTTCAGCTAAATTTGAGGTTTGCTGGGGATTCTGGGTAAGAAAAAGTTGGGGGATCCATGCAAGCTATACCTCCCTGAAATCCCCCAGGTGTCTAGTTTTCAGAAATGTGTGGGTTTGGTAGGTTTCCCTAGCTGGACGCTGAGCAAGGGGCCAAAAACCCAGGTGACCCCCCTTGAAAAACCAGGTAGTTTTTTGGTAGTCAATTTTGATGTCGCCTCAATACGTTTTGGGCCCTTGCCTGTCGCGGGTACTTGGGCCTCCCACACGAGTGAGGCACCATTTTTATCGGGAGACCTGGGGGAACGCTGGGTGGTAGGAAATTTGTGTCAGCACGGTGTTGCCCTCAACTTTCCCACACAAAAATATGTGGAAAAAGTGTTTTTTTCAGCTAAATTTGATGTTTGCAGGGGATTCTGGCTAAGAAAAGTTGGGGGATCCATGCAAGTCATACCTCCCTGGAATCCCCCGGGTGTCTAGTTTTCAGAAATGTGTGGGTTTGGTAGGTTTTCCTAGCTGGCCGCCGAGCACGGGGCCAAAAACCAAGGTGACCCCCCTTGCAAAACCAGGTCATTTTTTGATAGGCAATTTTGATGTTGCTTCAATATGTTTTGGGTCCTTGCCTGTCGCGGGTACTTGGGCATCCCAAACGAGTGAGGCACCATTTTTATCGGGAGACCTGGAGAAACGCCTGGTGGTAGGAAATTTGTGCCAGCCCGGTGATGCCACAACTTTCCCACACAAAAATGTGTGGAAAAAGTGATTTTTTTCAGCTAAATTTGAGGTTTGCAGGGGATTCTGGGTAAGAAAAAGTTGGGGGATCCACGCAAGCCATACCTCTCTGGAACCCCCGGGTGTCTCGTTTTCAGAAATGTGTGGGTTTAGTAGGTTTCCTCTGGCTGGCCGAGCACGGGGCCAAAACCCAGGTGACCCCCTTGCAAAACCAGGTCGTTTTTTGATAGGCAATTTTGATGTCGTCTCAATATGTTTTGGGCCCTTGCCTGTTGCGGGTACTTGGGCCTCCCACACGAGTGAGGCACCATTTTTATCGGGAGACCTGGGGAACGCCTGGTGGCAGGAAATTTTGTCAGCCCGTGATGCTACAACTTTCCACACAAAAATATGTGGAAAAAGTGATTTTTCAGCTACATTTGAGGTTTGCAGGGGATTCTGGATAAGAAAACGTTGGGGGATCCACACAAGCCATACCTCCCTATAATCCCCCGGGTGTCTGGTTTTCAGAAATGTGTGGGTTTGGTAGGTTTCCCTAGCTGGCCGCCGAGCACGGGGCCAAAAACCCAGGTGACCCCCCTTGCAAAACCAGGTCATTTTGTGATAGGCAATTTTGATGTCACCTCAATACGATTTGGGCCCTTGCCTGTCGCGGGTACTTGGGCCTCCCACGCGAGTGAGGCACCATTTTTATCGGAAGACCTGGGTGAACGCTGGGTGGTAGGACATTTCTGTCAGCACGGTGATGCCACAACTTTCCGACACAAAAATGTGTGGAAAATGTGATTTGTTTCAGCTAAATTTGAGGTTTGCAGGGGATTCTGGGTAAGAAAACGTTGGGGGATCCACGCAAGCCATACCTCCCTGGAATCCCCTGGGTGTCATACCTCCCTGGAATACCCCGGGTGTCTAGTTTTCAGAAATGTGTGGGTTTGGTAGGTTTCCCTAGCTGGCCGCCGAGCACGGGGCCAAAAACACAGGTAACCCCCTTGCAAAACCAGGTCGTTTCTCGATAGGCAATTTTGATGTCGCCTCAATACGTTTTGGGCCCTTGCCTGTCGCGGGTACTTGAGCCTCCCACACGAGTGAGGCACCATTTTTATCGGGAGACCTGGGGGAATTCCTGGTGGTAGGAAATTTGTGTCAGCCCAGTGATGCCACAACTTTCCCACATAAAAATATGTGGAAAAAGTGATTTTTCTGCTAAATTTGAGGTTTGCAGGGGATTCTTGGTAAGAAACCGTTGGGGGATCCACGCAAGCCATACCTCCCTGGAATCCCCCAGGTGTCTTGTTTTCAGAAATGTGTGGGTTTGGTAGGTTTCCCTACCTGGCCGCCGAGCACGGGGCCAAAAACCCAGGTGACCCCCCTTGCAAATCCAGGTCGCTTTGTGATAGGCAATTTTGATGTCGCCTCAATACGTTTTGGGCCCTTGCCTGTCGCTGGTACTTGGGCCTCCCACACGAGTGAGGCACCATTTTGATCGGGAGACCTGGGGGAACGCTGGGTGGTAGGAAATTTGTGTCAGCCCGGTGATGCCACACACTTTCCCACACAAAAATGTGTGGAAAAGTGATTTTTTCAGCTAAATTTGAGGTTTGCAGGGGATTCTGCAAGAAAACGTTGGGGGATCCACTCAAGCCATACCTCCCTGGTATCCCCTGCGTGTCTAGCTTTCAAAAATATATAGGTTTGCTAGGTTTCCCTAGGTGCCGGCAGAGCTAGAGTTCAAAATCTACAGCTAGGCACTTTGCAAAAGGGTCAGTTTTCACTGTGAAAATGTGGTGTGTCCACGTTGGCGCTTGGGTCGTTTCCTTTCGCGGACACTAGGCCTACCCACACAGTGAGGTACCATTTTTCTCTGAAGACTTTGGGAACGCGGGTGGGTGGAATTTTGTGGATCCACGCAGATTCCAGAACTTTCCACCACAGAAATGTGAGGAAAATGTGGTTTTTTGACAAATTTTGAGGTTTGCAAGGGAATCTGGGTAACAGAACCTGGTGAGAGCCAGTCAAGTCACCCCATCCTGGATTCCCCTGGGTGTCTAATTTTCAATAATGTACAGTTTTGCTAGGTTTGCCTAGGTGCCGGCAGAGCTAGGGTTCAAAATCTACAGCTAGGCACTTTGCAAAAAAGGGTCAGTTTTCACTGTGAAAATGTGGTGTGTCCACGTTGCGTTTTGGGCCATTTCCTGTCGCGGGCACTAGGCCTACCCACACAAGTGAGGTACCATTTTTATCGGGAGACCTGGGGGAATTCCTGGTGGTAGGAAATTTGTGTCAGCCCGGTGATGCCACAACTTTCCCACACAAAAATATGTGGAAAAAGTGATTTTTTCAGCTACATTTGAGGTTTGCAGGGGATTCTGGGTAAGAAAATGTTGGGGGATCCACGCAAGCCATACCTCCCTATAATCCCCCGGGTTTCTGGTTTTCAGAAATGTGTGGGGGTTGGTAGGTTTGCCGAGCACGGGGCCAAAAACCCAGGTGACCCCCCTTGCAAAACCAGGTCATTTTGTGATAGGCAATTTTGATGTCGCCTCAATACGTTTTGGGCCCTTGCCTGTCGCGGGTACTTGGGCCTCCCACACGAGGGAGGCACCATTTTTATCGGGAGACCTGGGGGAACGCTGGGTGGTAGGAAATTTCTGTCAGCCCGGTGATGCCACAACTTTCCCACACAAAAATAAGTGGAAAAAGTGATTTTTTCAGCTAGATTTGAGGTTTGCAGGGGATTCTGGGTAAGAAAAAGTTGGGGGATCCACGCAAGCCATACCTCCCTATAATCCCCCGGGTGTCTAGTTTTCAGAAATATGTGGGTTTGATAGGTTTCCCTAGCTGGCCGCCGAGCACGGGGCCAAAAACACAGGTGCCCCCCTTGCAAAACCAGGTCGTTTCTTGATAGGCAATTTTGATGTCGCCTCAATAAGTTTTGGGCCCTTGCCTGTCGCGGGTACTTGAGCCTCCCACACGAGTGAGGCACCATTTTTATCGGGAGACCTGGGGGAATTCCTGGTGGTAGGAAATTTGTGTCAGCCCAGTGATGCCACAACTTTCGCACACAAAAATGTGATGAAAAAGTGATTTTTTCAGCTAAATTTGAGGTTTGCAGGGGATTCTTGGTAAGAAAACGTTGGGGGATCCATGCAAGCCATACCTCCCTGGAATCCCCCGGGTCTCTTGTTTTCAGAAATGTGTGGGTTTGGTAGGTTTCCCTACCTGACCGCCGAGCACGGGGCCAAAAACCCAGGTGACCCCCCTTGCAAAACCAGGTCGTTTTGTGATAGGCAATTTTGATGTCGCCTCAATACGTTTTGGGCCCTTGCCTGTCGCGGGTACTTGGGCCTCCCACACGAGTGAGGCACCATTTTGATCGGGAGACCTGGGGGAACGCTGGGTGGTAGGAAATTTGTGTCAGTCCGGTGATGCCACAACTTTCCCACACAAAAATGTGTGGAAAAAGTGATTTTTTCAGCTAAAGTTGAGGTTTGCAGGGGATCCTGGGTAAGAAAACTTTTGGGGATCCACGCAAACCATACCTCCCTGGTATCCCCTGGTTGTCTAGCTTTCAAAAATATATAGGTTTGCTAGGTTTCCCTAGGTGCCGGCAGAGCTAGGGTTCAAAATCTACAGCTAGGCACTTTGCAAAAAAAGGTCAGTTTTCACTGTGAAAATGTGGTGTGTCCACGTTGCGTTTTGGGCCGTTTCCTTTACGGGCACTAGGCCTCACCCACACAAGTGAGGTACCATTTTCTCTGAAGACTTTGGGGAACGCGGGGTGGGTGGAATTTTGTGGATCCACGCAGATTCCAGAACTTTCCACCACAGAAATGTGAGGAAAATGGGTTTTGTTTGACAAATTTTGAGGTTTGCAAGGGAATCTGAGTAACAGAACCTGGTGAGAGCCAGTCAAGTCACCCCACCCTGTATTCCCCTGGGTATCTAATATTCAAAAATATATAGGTTTGCTAGGTTTCCCTAGGTGCCGGCAGAGCTAGGGTTCAAAATCTACAGCTAGGCACTTTGCAAAAAAAGGGTCAGTTTTCAATGTGAAAATGTGGTGTGTCCACGTTGCGTTTTGGGCCATTTCCTTTCACGGACACTAGGCCTACCCACACAGTGAGGTACCATTTTTCTCTGAAGACTTTGGGGAACGCGGGGTGGGTGGAATTTTGTGGATCCACGCAGATTCCAGAACTTTCCACCACAGAAATGTGAGGAAAATGTGGTTTTTTGACAAATTTTGAGGTTTGCAAGGGAATCTGGGTAACAGAACCTGGTGAGAGCCAGTCAAGTCACCCCATCCTGGATTCCCCTGGGTGTCTAATTTTCAAAAATGTTTAGGTTTGATAGGTTTGCCTAGGTGCCGGCAGAGCTAGGGTTCAAAATCTACAGCTAGGCACTTTGCAAAAAGGGTCAGTTTTCACTGTGAAAATGTGGTGTGTCCACGCTATGCTTTGGGCCGTTTCCTGTCGCGGGCACTAGGCCTACCCACACAG